>CAUHTR010004802.1:0-29916 GCA_959609185.1 Schmidtea polychroa | reverse complement strand
AATAATTATCACGCATTGGTGTTTAAATACGCTAGTAAGCGGCACAATTTTGAAGTTGTTATAAAAATAAATGCTTGAAGAAGATTTGAATTTAATTGCGTCTAACAAATATTGTTGGACCAGAAACAATAAAAGTTTCGATAATCAATTTTTTTTCTTATCTAGACATAGTACGTTGTTTCTTTTCTAAGATAAGGACACCAACATGGGAAAATCAACTAAAGTAAATTAAAAATACTAAGGTAACAAAAATAATAATAAATAAAAGTAGAATATTAATTTAAAACAATTATAAATAAAATAGATTAAGGATGGCAATTAATTTAAAATAATTAAAAAGAAAGTAAAGTAAAAGTAGTAATTAAATTGAAAACGAAGACAAATGAAACAGAGTGAGTTTAGAAAACAATAAAAAATCAAAGTAGACCAAAAACAGTAATTAAATTAAATAAATGAAAATTAGATTAAAAATAATAATCAAATGAAAAATAACGAAGAAGAAACCCTTTTAGATTAGTAATTAAAAGAAAAACAGGAGAAAATATTAAATAAGATGGCCATCAGGATTAGGCAGATAAAATAAATTAGGAAAAACATAATTAATAATTAAATTAGGAAAATAAAACAAAATAAATTAAAAAGAAAACAATAAAACAACAATTAAAATATAAAGTGATGATTCCCCGAAAATACATTTCTATCTTTCTTTTATTTCCTTTTTCTTAATTCTCATTGGTTATAAATATAATATATACTTTCTTTTTATGAATCTTTTTATATTAAAAATTTTAAAAATTTTATTGAAAATTAAAATTAAAAATAAAATAAAATTCTTAAAATTCCAAAATGACACCAACTAAAAATTTCTAAATTTTTTCTATAAAGCTTCTATAATTAGGTTCTAGAAGCCTAATAAAATATTTCAAAATATTTTAAAATAAAGCCTCAATAACTATTTATTTTTTTTCATTAAATACATTATTTGCAGCAAAAGGCTTAAATTATCACTTTATTTTTTTAAACAATTAAAATAGAAAAAAAGTGCATTTGCACAACTGCTTAATCCTGATTGGACGAAAACAGTAAAGAAATTAGTATAAATACTAAGAACTTAGTTGATTTTCCTAATGTTATTTTCCAACGTTATTAGGTAAGAAATCAGTTAAATAAAGAATGCTAATATTATTTTCCAACGTTATTAGGTAATCCTTAAAGTTAGCTCGAGAAACTCAGTATAACCACTTTAATCAATCCAGTTCGAGAACTTTTAAATTCTTTTCTACGGAAGGCAAATGTAAATTTTATTGGTAATTTATTGGTATTTTATTTTTTGAACACTGTAATTGTAATATGCAATCATGATTTAGTACGATAATTAAATATTTAAAGAGTAACGTTTTCGATTTTTCTCTTTTCTCCACATAATATTTGAGTGATTTTATAATAAAATAACGATGCTTAAAATTTTATTGAGAATCACAAATTTTCTAATGGTATATTTATTGTCATGTGGATGAGACCAGATTGAACGAACGTTCGTGAACCGTTGGCACTCGTGCTGATGGACAGCGAATGTTTTGCCAGTTTGGCACATCGGTGTTAGAGATGAATGTCAGAATAAGGATTGCGGAGAGAGACTGATGAAGTTTAATGATTATGATGTTGGCGTATGTGGGGAGGAAAAGAAAACTATTATCACCGAACTCCCAACCATCTCTATTCGACTCGGACCTTTCCCTGACATACTCCTAATGATTTCACTGATATTCCCCCATGTGAGCCCGAGGAGATGTTACTCGTTGGTGATGCCCACACGGGTTGGATTTGGTTAATAGGTGAGATCCTGCCTTAGGACTACTGTTAACCCACTCGCAGTTCGGGTTCCACAGTGCCTTAGAAGGTCTTACCCCTTTTCATACAAATAACTCGGTTCGACCCTGGTCCAAGGGGACGACCTCTAATCCCATTACATTCATCTAAAATCACCATTTCGTCCAAACTGATCACCTAATTGCACACATTGAAAAGTAACCACAATGAAATCAACAAAAATTATATTGAAACACAGATAGAAGGAAAATATTTACAGCAGTATCATCATATCGACGAATTTCAATGAGTTAAAAACATGCAACACTATCGATTCCATAATGTCAATTTGTGACTTGGAAGAAAAGATCGAGACTGATCGTAAACCAATTTAAACGAAAGCTTCTCCTTCGGCAATCATTTCGTCGATGTCGACAGGTAGCCGACGATCCGAAATGTATTTGATTCCTTCGGCCGGAACTATTCGAAAAACTTCCTTCGTTGGGATTGAGTGGGTAGAAGATATTTCCTTGATTGTTGACTGCGCCACAGATAACGACGCTTCGAGTGCGGCCATAGCGTTTCTACGCTTTTGGTTCTTTTCGGATCTAGTTGGTCGCTTCCGTTTTCGAGGTGGCGGGTTGCTTTCTGCTGAAGATATAGCGACGGGTGCCACGAGAACTGGGGCCAGGATAGGGTCAGAAGGACCGCCTGCCATTGGTCGATAGCCCGATAGTACTGGGGCTGGAATGGGTGGCAGATGTGGGCCATGCCCATGGCAGCTTGATGTGGAAGATTCTGCTGGCTGGTGATGAAGGGGGAATACATTTACTCCATCCTTAACTGGGTATTCCCGCACTCGTTTTGCCAGTTCTGCCTCCGTATAAACCTTATAAAGGGCTTCGGATTGAGCTTTTATTGTTAGCCTCTGACAGCGGCTCTCCTCCAGGAGACTGTCTCGGCAGTGCTCCAGTCTTAGAATTTTACTCCGCTCTTCTTTCATCTGTGGCGGGGAGAACCACGTTCCTTCGTATAAATCTATACGTTTTTTGAGAGCCCCGATATAGAGGTGGAGTTGTGCAATATCCGCGTTCTTGTCTGCACAAGAAAAGCACGGGCGAAGCTCCTTGTTAGTGTTGGACGGTGTAGACATTTAAAGATTTAATCAGTTTTCATTCTTATTCGCAATATTCGTTGGTGTGATATTTACAATTTGGGACGTGGGCTTTGTAATTTCATCAATCATTCCATTCAACGATGACCCGAAAAATCTTTCCCATTTATCGGTGTTCACATTTATTTAATTCCCAACATTCGAATTAATTCACCAAATCCCTGTAATTTGAGAAAAAAGAAAACGGGGAATTCTCGAAAATAATTTACTTGATATAAACCCAACCTTTAGGTTTACTTTCGGATTGGACAATTCCCATCTACTACACTTTCATTCATTTATTACTATCCGTTTTGTCCCCTTTATTATATTTCGTAATATTTAATAATTATAATCTCGGTACTGTGTTTTGTTGATTGGTGTGTGCGTGGTGTTATAGAGAAATAATTCGATGTCAATGGTATCTATTTGTGTTGTATTAATTCCCGATCAACGCTATAAAAAGATCAAAAATATATTACTTAAAACTATGTCATAAATTATACTTTAATTATTTTAAACAGCGCGCCGTAAACGTCGTCATAGTGACGCCTGCTCGTGTGTGGCTGTGTGTTATTATGATTTGCTATGTAGGCTCGTGCATCTTGTCATGTTGGTCAGGATGCATGCATTACATGAACAATTATCTGTCCGTACTATTAGAGGAAATTAAAAGTTATGTTATTTTGCGATGATGAGATCTAATCCTTCGCTCCTGCATGTAGTCTCGCTATCTCAGAGAAAAATTCGGGTTGTTGTATCATCGTGATGTCATCGCCGGTACTGTGTTCCCCCAGGTGAGGTGTATGCTTGTTGTTATGCAGGGTGGTCGATGATAATGACGTAGTGTTTGGGTGTCACAGGTGGCTCATAATTTCAAATGACGATACCAAAAATTTACTACTCTAACTGCAGATTAATCATTACTCTGTCTGGGGAAAATTTGCTTAGAGTGTGTATATGCATTGGTACTCTCAAGTCGAAACATTTGGGATTTCTACAGGTTTTTCCAGACAAGCAGGGAGAGAAAATTGAATCATCACGAGTATGTGTGTTAATTAGGAGACTACTAGGTGAGCTTGATTCGATTATCAGATTCTCTTCTAAAATGTTGATTTAGGATAACAACTGTCAAGGCGTTCGCTCAACAACCTCCACCAGAAATCAATGCACTATCTCTCTTACCGAAATATTGATGGCTATCTACTACGACCGACTCCAAGCTGGCTGAAAATGATCGACGATTACACGATAACGCTGACGACCGTTTCTCTTATGCTTATGGTAAGTGTTTCGATAACTCATCACGAAATGTTTACTTTACTGTTAGGAAGAAAACGCTTATCGCTGATAACGGTGATTCGAGAACGGCGATTTATTCTAAAAGTGCATCGATGATAGGTCTAGCTGCTAATGCCCTGGCGATACACATCTTGGAATCTTCAATCTTATGACATTTATTACGACGCTAGTTGGAATTTTCGAGAAAACAAAGATCCTTATCTACGGAGGGTTAAGTAACTATTGTTCGAAAACGTGAGAAGTAGTCAGCATCAGATCTGAACTCAATAAAATGAAATTGCACATAGTGATGAAGATTTTCAGTTCACAGTTAGCACTAAATGGAGTGACTGCAAATTCTCGATGAACAGTATTTCTACGACGATAACTGATCTCACTCGGTGAACGGATTTTCCTCAGTGCATTCATATCTCTCGCCAGATGTCCTCACCCCTCCTGACCCACCCAAGAACGGCATACATTTCTGCCACCGCTCTTAGACCGTCAGGAAGGACGAATCTATCTCTTTAATCCATACCCGTACAACATACCATAACGGATTTCTCATAGAAAAATGAAATAAATAAATAAATGAATCAAAACATTATCGAAAAATGAAAAATTATTTACCTGACGACCACGCCGTCTGAGTTTCGAATGTGATGCCCAAGGTGATGCTCATTGTGCCTCAAATACTTGAATCATATCATACTTCCTTCTATGCAAACACTCGATTCAAGTTTCTCATATCCTGGCATTCATTTTCGTGCATTCTTTGTTTTAATTAGATTTAAGAATGGTTTTATTTTTATTTTGTTTCTCTAATTTCTCGTTTATTTTTCTTAAATTTTTCTATTTTATTCTCCTTCTATTGTTATGCTTATTGGGTAATTTCCTTTTTGTCCTATTTTCCATCTTAAAGGTTTATTATTTTTATTAGTTATTCTTATTTCTTTATTGTTATTTGATTTATTTTTCCTATATTTTTCTGTAGTTCTCTGTAAACTTTATTTTTATTCATTCTATTCTTTCGTGTGGTCTCTTTTCTCGTCTTTGACTTGATTCTCAACACTCTCGAAGCTTGGCCCAACAATGAGAACAGCTAGTCGGAGAGTGTGATTGGAAGACAGGATGAGTCTTAACATAACAGCAGTATCTTGATGGGAAGTGACATGCAAGGTGTAGAGAATTTCGTTGCACTATATTACTTTTAGAGGAGAAAGTGTTTGAATAGATCGCGAATATTTTCGGCCTTGGGATTGTGAAGTAAATCAATTGAACATCTTGATATTGCAGTATCTTTTCTTGAATAATCCACAGAGTGCAAGAGCAATCTGTTAGATGTGAAAAACACGTCGCACTGAGACGAATTGTAGAAATATCGACATAATCCGTGTATAGTGAGAAACACCATGAGCTCACAATTTATCGAGACCTTTACAAATGTGAGAAATCGCCGGGCACCTACAACTACCCCTAACAACCAAAAGTTGGACAAACCCTTAAGCGGACAACATTATTTATATTAGACGTCAAGATGATTATTCGTCATACCCAACAGAAAGGGCAGTGAGAAATTTTTGTCAGACTTTTTGAAGCATTTTTCTTTATTGTCATAGCAGTTTTTGGGAAACAAAAGTTATAATTATTTGAAATTTCTTGTTAGAGATTATAAAGAGAGACAATTGAGCGTCGTCTGGACCTTCAATCATCTATGGTCAAACATTATTTATTGAAGTCAAGGATAGTGTAGATGATTAATTTTGAAAAAATTAATTTCAAATTCAAACCTTTTGTGAGGATCTAAGGGACTGGAGAATTGCTGCTATCAGTATGTCTTGAACACAGGTAGTGATAAAATTCTTTAAATTTCATATCGTTCATGTCATTTCTTATTAAAATAATTACTTTACATTCAGTAATTTTAAATTAAATTTTAAAAGTTTATAAAATCTTCCCCTTTAAAAACCATCTAGTGGTTCTATTTGAGAAGATCGAAAAAACGAAAACTTTGAAAATGAAATTGAAAATCTCAAATAAACCCCTATTCGAATAAAACCCATTTTGCGTAATGTGATTTACGTTTTAGGTATATACATTACCGATTTTGAAAGTTAGTGTTATCAAAAAATCTTTGAAAATTGCGCCACCTATATTTAAAATCATTTAGTCACTGAACTGAATTTTTATTATTAGAAGCTGCTAGAATATCTTCTAAATTATTTTTTAGATCAGGTTCCAAAGATAACGTCATAACTCCAAGTGTTTATTTAATGAAATATTGTATAATATTCAAACAAATTTTCAGCCTTGAATAATATATTTTCAAACAATTTATTAAAATTAGCGATATTTAAAATGTATTTATTTAAAAATTATATACTAATAAAACTTCTTTTAAAAAAATTATTTATTTAAAATTTATCTTTAACAAAATCTCTTTTTTAATTTAATATTATTTTAGAACTTATTTTAATAAATCATTGAAATATTCAATTCTCAGCTGAAAACACCTCACATTTATAAAATGAGATTAATTTAATCAAATAAAACCCCCAGCAGGGGTACAATTCGTTTAAACCTCCTAAGGGTTTTTACGGGGGAAGACGGTAGATTTAACAAAAAAAGAATAACTGAAAAAAATGAAATTTTCTTTTGAAATGGATTGTGAAGGATTCTCGAATAAGTTCATATGTAAATAATTATTTAATCTAAACGAGATTTATAATCATAATTGAGAATTAATCGATTTAATTTAATGCTAATTTAATGTTAATTTGTTTTACCACTATTATTATTATAGATTTTCTTTGACAATTCAATAAAAGAAAGAATTAGTTGAATATATTATTATGTATTGTTTTAAAGCTTTTATCGAAAATAATTTCACATTGATAGACAAACAAGCATAATTTCTGTAAAAATAAACAATTATGTGGACATACAAAATTACTGAATTTGATATTTTCTTTTTTTCGTTGACATTCTGATCGACAATTGAATGTACAGAAAATTCTGATGCTGAGTGCTGAGTGGTTAAATGAGAAATTGATAGAATTTTAGAATTATCAATGCATATAAATTCATTTAATTATTATAAGAACTTTTTTTCAAATTTCAATACTGATTTATTTTCCATTGACATTGTATTTATTATGATATTTCATAATTTAACCAGTTGTTTTAATTCGATTTAATCAATACTACTACTACATGTGTATTTCATATGTTATCGGTTATTGCACATTTTATTCTGTCATTTTAAACCAATAAAAATTGATTAATTTCATTGGTTTCCTCTTGATACACTCAAAATTCAAAAAAGATAAATAATGTGCAAAGATTAATTAAAAAAATCAAAAATTAATAAAATAAATGGTCTGTGGTGGAGGAAATGGTATGGGTTGATGCCAAATGATGAGAAGAATCAAAATATAATAAACTAAAATCAATTGGGTCTTCTTAGAAAGAAATCTTTAATTAAAATTAATTACATAATCTAAAACCCGAATTGTCAATAAAATTATTTAATTAAAGATAGACAATTTAGTGAAGGAAGGAAAACCCGAGATAAAAGGGATGCCGATCGTAATTGAAAAATGATAAAATTACCCAAAAATTTCCAAAATGAAAACAAAATAGTCAGTAAAGGAAACCCGGGGAGACGCAAACAAAAAGGACAACCTCAAGAAGGGCCCTGGTATTAAACCAATTTAAACAGGAACGGGTCCAGTTACAAGAGACGAGTTATTGAAATCGCCAGTTGGTTAAAAACAAAGTTAGAAATTCCGATGGTTAGAATAAAAACAAAGATAACTTAATGCAAACCAATTGTATTTTTAGCTTATCAGAGATCTCTCGCCGGAAGATTTATTCGAGCGCTAACTCATGCATGGTCAAAAGAAACATTTATCATCAAGAAAATATACAACACAAAACCATTTACTTATAAACCACTTGGTTTGAATTGTTGGCGGGTGACTACTCGGATGACCCCCCTTTGTTCCGCTTTTAGTCTAGAGGATGAATGCCCACATCGATTACGCTCGTTCTTATTTTTGTCATCGCCGAGCAGGACCCGTACATAACCTACACTCCAGCATAGCACCCGTGAATCGCTTCACGTTGGAACTGTGCTATGCCGGCGAGACGCCAGTAAGCAGGTGAGCCAGCTCCTTCGGACTACTCCTTACTGAGGCCTCGACTTCCTAACCCTGACTGCCGATAGAAGGGCTTACGTCTTTTCACTTTGTCACCCCATCACAATGTTTCTAGCTGGGATTGCCAATTGACTAATGCTCCTCGTTTTCTGAGACTCTCAATACTATTTACTAATCCATATTAACTTCCTTAAGCCAAAGATAAAACCCATATACAGACGAAAGATTATTTATTGTTATAATCATTATACAAATATGTCGATAACACATACAACAAAATTTACAAGAACAGGAGAAAACTTAAGGGCAGAAAATGATTTAGATAATGTTCGGGTCTCTCTGACGGATGAGGCCGTTTCACTGGGTGATTCTCATGTTTCCCACTCCGTATCAGCGAGTAACTCGTCTAGGTCAAAGAACTCGGCGGCGTTTTCTTCCCATGTCACCCCGGCGGCGGAGATGACTCTCCCTGAGATCCCGGCTGTTAGATCGACCACGGTTGGATTATTATTACTGCTGACTGGAACGACGGTTGATGATGTACCCTGCTTGACGGATGCTCGCTCTCGTTGTTTCCGTTTGCGTTCGGCGCGTGACAGTTGCCGACGTTTCGGTTTTGAAGTTGCTGGTGTTTGCACGGTCGATGAAGGTGCGATGTTCGACTGGACCTTACTAGTCCCGACGAATACAATGTCTGGGTTTCTGGGAGAAAGCTCGGTCTCCACGCACTCACGGCAAGACTTCCTGAGAGGAGATGAAGACCTGACAGAGGTATCGTGGTGCGCTGGGAAAAGATTACTGGCTTCACTAATTGGGATCTTCGCGATTTTTCTAGTGGTTGCCGCTTGGACGTACAATTTGTGCAGCGCCTCCGACTGCTCCTTTATTAGGCTCCTCTGTGCCCGACTCTCGGAAATTAGTGCATCGCGGCAATGCTCACTTCGATATAACTTCTTCTGAGTCTCCTTGATCTGAGAGGGACTGAACCATGTCCCCTCCAACTCATCTATCTTTCTTTTGTACCTTCCAATTTGAGCCTGCAGGTCTTTGATGATTGAATTCTTGTCTGAGCAAGAAAAACAAGGCTTGAGAATGGTTTTGGAATTGGGTAACATCTTGAATAGCTATGGAGGGAAGATAAAAATAAAAAATGAACTAAGTCGAATTAGAGACGTCATCATCTAGCCACAATTATACTTTACTGATCATAGATAGTTGTACAGATAAAACGGGTTTATTAGCCTGAAGAGATCCCTCTACACCACAGATCTGGTACACTTTGGGTCCTTATTTATACGAGAATAGATCATTCACGCAAGATTTTACTGAAGGAAAATAAGGTATGACCATTGATAAGGGAAATTACAGGTTAATGAAATTACGATTTAGTTAATTTACTTGAAAATAGCAAATAGCATTGGAAGAGAGTTTGAATTAAATTACAGGTTTATCTCAAGCAAATAAGTTT
Source organism: Schmidtea polychroa (assembly GCA_959609185.1). Lineage (NCBI taxonomy): Eukaryota > Metazoa > Platyhelminthes > Tricladida > Dugesiidae > Schmidtea > Schmidtea polychroa. The sequence continues at coordinate 20,045 of CAUHTR010004802.1, read as the reverse complement.
GATGTGCAGATCTTATATGTAAATATGTCAATAACTTTGAAACTTATTATTTACGATAGGCAGGAATCTATTAATTCCCCTTCAATTAATTATTGATGATAAATAAGAAAATTTGCAATTACTCTACAATTATTTAGTTGTGATAAATAAGAATTTTTTTTCAATTAAGTTGCAATCATTTATTCATGCGCAACCAAAATTTGTTAAGATTAAATGAATACACAAATTCACGCAAGTGAACCCAAATTAATTATCTGGCTATTGCCTATTAATTCCAATCGGTGAGAATCTAGTGTCTGTCAGTAGCTTGATGATAATTTCAGCTGACGCATTATGTCTGATTCCCGGCGATTTATAGCCCAGGTGAGTCTATACACTGCGATTAACCGCTGCAATGAGTCTAAAAATGTGTGACACCTGAAAATTCACTCTCACCTACTCATTCTCAATCGCAATCACTGACTGGTGTTCTCATTCTATATTCTACGCCTGAGTATGCATGCAGATGTACTCTTTCTACGGCATGCAATGTTAATTGATCGGCTGCGAACACACCCAAACCCTGCTTCACACGATGTTGGCATGCTAACTCTCAGGGAAATTTTGGAAATTAAGATTCTTTGTATAGCTATTATTGGAATTAGTTGGCTTCGAGGACAGATTTCGCAACCGCTCAACTGCTATTTATCGACTCAACTACATGGGGATATTATATTTAATCTGTAAGCATTATCATGATAAATTGTTTTCTAAAAAATACATTTTTCCTGATTTGATTTATTTGTATTTTTATTTAAAAAATTGTTTGAAACTATTTATCTTTGTAATTCTATATAACTACAGCTTTAAGAGAAACCCATAGATGATGAATGAGTAGTTACGAAAGTTCGTTGGCTGGAAACCGTAGGACTAAACTTCGAGTAAAAATCTTGAACCCCGATAATATGTCACATATGGTATTGCTAACGTTTGGACAGTTTTGACGAAAGACTTGCATAGATCTTTTGGATGATAGAGAAAATTTGAACTGGGTAAAACGATGTCATGATACGATAGTGCGACACCCTCAATCACTGCGCGAATATACAAAAAATTTCTCCAATTTATTTACTTATTCTTCTACACTACTTTTCTCGCATGATTTTCTATCGAATTTAGTCGCACCTTCAGCGACGGACCCGTGAGGAAGCCCCCACATTACGGCCCGAAATCAGCTGCGTGATTGAAAAAAACCCCATGTCCACCGGTTGAGCTCCCGAAGGCACCTCACACCATGACATGGAGTATCTCAACACCACGTTTCTCGAAAATTTGAATAGCATCAAATAATACTTCATGAAATCAACAAATAATAAAAATTAATAATTCGTAGTAAACTATTTATTGCCAAATCACTACATCATTTAATTACGTAAAGCATTCAAATCAAACGAAAGGAAACCACATTGTTAAATTAAAATTATAATTAATTCATATATACATGATTATTGCTTAATAGACCTAAATATAAAATGAAAAGTTCCTTACAGAGGATTTAATATAGGCTGAGTCGAAAACACTGGGTCGAATTAGTTGATGCTCGAATAGGATATAAATTTAGTTGAGGTTTCTTGATTCCTGGAATAGTCCTTGTAAGTTGCTGTGAATTGGTGGTCTTTAGCTGTGAGTTGTTGTTTCTATTGCAATTGTTGGATTAACGGTTAACGGTAATTAAAATACACTTACCTATTGCAATTGTTGGATTAACGGTAATTATTATGATTTTAATGTCTGCTTATATATTAATTTTCTATTTACGCGGACCAATCAGAATTGAGTACCGCTTAATTTTATTACTTTAATTTATTTTCCTTGTTTTTGAGTTATTTCTTCCTATTTTCTTTATTTTTATTATGTTTTTATTTAATTTCTTTAATTTCCTTATTATTTGCTACATTTTACGTTATTTTTCGTCATTCTATTGTCCTATTTTAATTTTTCTTAGTTTTATATTTTTTGTTTTAATTCTTATTTTCTAATTATTGTTTTTTCTTATATCTTATTCTATTGTATTCATAAATTTGTTTATTTTATTTTGTTTCCTTTTAGTCTCTTGCTTATTTTACTTTCTTAATTTCCCAAATTGATTTTCCGACTCAGCCCAACAGAATGAAGAAGAAATATTAAGTAGATTTTATCAATGAGAATTTTTTAATTTCAACAAACCCTTCGTCCACAAAACTCAGACTTTTCAGGTTTAGCATTTAATGGTCTAAGAAAATTAATTCTTCGATCAGAAATTTTTTTAATCAACAAGTCCTCAACTAATCCAGCTCCCTTAAACTTTTCATGTTTTTTATTTTGAAATTCAAATTCAATTACGATTTTTTATAATTAAAAATGGTAAAAGATATTGATGATGAAACATATTTTATAAATAAAATCAAATTAATTGTTGAAAATAATAAATCAAAAATAATACGTTACAATGGTAAAATAGCTTATGTTTCAAAATAAAAAATTCATAAATTGAAAAAACATGAAGGTATTCTTCTTTTAGCAGCTTCATTACCATTAATCTTTGGTGGTATAACGGCAGTGGCAGGAGCAGCAGCAGGAATAACAAATGCTGTTAAAAATGTTAGAGGCTCAATCAGCAGACAAAATAAAAGGAAAAACAGAAGCAGAAACAAAATTTATAGAATCTCAAACAATATGTTCTGGAATATTTCTTGAACCATATCTAGGAAAAGGTTTTGTCTTAAACAATCAACAAATAAAAAGAATTACAAAATAGCATACATGGACTTCTAATGATAAAATTTTTTAAAAAACTAGGCCAACAAAATAATGTTGAAATAGGTTCAAATGTAGATGGTATATTTTTAAATCCTAAAAAATAGTCTCAATTAACGAAGAGATTTTACCTGTTAGGATTAATTACTTGAGAAAATTTAATCATAATGAAATCTTACCCAATCAGAGCAAACCGGCATTTAGCCTCAGCTAGGAATTAGAAGAGAACGAGAATAGGAAAAGGAAAAAGACGAATAAGGAAGTTTAAAGGAAAAGAAAATATAGAAGCAGGAGATACGTAGAAAGTGGAAAGGAGTTAAATCGAATAGAAAAGTAAAACGTTAGTCAAAAGAAGCTAAGGAATAAAAAGGTGAATATTATCATTGAGTTTGTCAAGGCATAAAAACCGAGCGGAGAATCAGTCAAACTCGTAACACTTTGGTTATTGATTATTTTGTGTCGAGAGAAATATATTTTTGTGATTCAAATACATGTTGGGTAGTTTATTGTTTTGTCATTTACGATTAAAGGGGCACGTGGAGTCAAAGGTTACCGACTTGAATTAATAAAACCCAACAGATAGAAAAAAGGAAATAGCAACAAAAAACAATAGCTTTGGAAATAAAATTTGCTATTTTAGATGGCTGAGTGAAAGGAGAAAGATGTTGGTAGGCATTTAGGCTTCTGCGAATCTACTAAATTAATTCTTTTTTATGCGCTTTTCGAAAATTTATGGAATGTATCCAAATTTTTACATTGTAACCAGAATTCAGTGCGTATAATTTTTATTTATTCTCATATTTTCGATCCTGTTTATTTCTAAAAATGAGTTGTATACCACTCTTACCTGTTTTGGGGCTTGTGAATTGCTGAATTACGTTATTTATACATACTTCCCATATTTTCAACCTACTGTTCCTTATTTTATTAATTGAACTTGACAATGGTGCTTTTCGATAAATTAAAATAAATCGAATATGCCTAACAAATTTACTTACTAATTAATTCGAACAAATATGTCCCAACCATCTCATGATACCATGAACATTAACTCTTATACCAGACAACTGCAATATTACATATGTAGATCTTTAATAATTAAATATCGCTATCATGCTATCAAAATTCGAAAGTTAAAGAAATTATTGGCAAAAACACAAAATACTAGAGATGTATTTTCTAATATAGAACTCTACTATAAAATCAAATTTGTTTTAATACACATTTCGCCATTTTTTATTATTTTATTGATTCAAAGAAATATTCTTCAGTCCTAAATCAAACTCCATCTCAAAAACCGTTATTGTCCATAACAATTCTAAAATGCAAAAATTTCCCAACACAATTGAACTACGCAACTCAATATTAAATTAAGCATCCATTTTAAACAATTTTATTGTTTATCAACAACAAAAAAGTTCACAAAACATTAATTATAAAATTACTTAAATTATATAAGCATATATAATTATAATAAAATAAAAATCAAATATATGATGGATTTATATATCATTATTTAAGTCAAAAATTCAAATCTTATTCCTTTTTCCTTGCCACGATACATGCAAATACAATGCAAAATATCTAAATTGAAATATTTTATCATTTAGCTACATTTATAATTAAACTATCTCACTTCAAATAAACCCAAGCCAATGCAAATGCCAATAACAATACCTAAATTCCTTTTTAGCAAATTAATCAAAGCATTTATGCATCCATCTTTGTTTAATTCTTCATTACCAGTATTTTCATATGGGCAATTATCGGTAGCAAAAATCTTTTTTATTTCGTCAAATTTTACTGAAAATTATTTAAAATTAATTATTATAATTTCAATATTTTACAATTCGATTGAGCGGAGTATTTGAAATTACTATTTAATTTACAACATCCAACTGGGTGTTTTTGCAATTTTCCGGAACTAGAAGACCAATTAAAAACGGTTTTCTCAAAATCCTTTTCATCACTAATTCCACAACATTTCAACTAAATAAAGCACATTAATTGCATGTCTTTTTCTTAAAAAAGAAAATTAACATCAAACATGATGGCAGTAAAAATTTTCGTAAATTGTGTGGCATTATTAGCTAAAACTCCATTAAAATCCTTCTCTATCAAAGTTTTCAAGGCATTACTTAATTGACTTGTAAACTGAGAATATGTCAAATTTGAAATTCAAAAATTAAACATTAGTTACTTTTCTCTCTTCAACACCAGCATAAATTCCTATCCCGATTTCAGTAATAACAGCTGCAGCGACTAAGATAGAATACTAAAATGATGAATAATTTCCATTTAGTCCAATTCAATACACAAATACCATAATTAGTAAAAATTTGTTTTCCTTAATTGCTCCACAACATCCACAAAAACCAGTAACAAATGTAAAGGTCCCAAAAACGATAAGAACAATAGCTATCACATCAAGAATTGTCGTATCTGTATTTTCAAACGATACATTTTTGTCTTCGATTTTGATTTTTCTTAAAACTTCAAACAAATTTGATTTGTCAACTTTTACCCATATTCCAACACCGAGAATTGCTGCACCAATTATCTATGAATATTCATTTATTAATAATTCATTAATGAAATACATAAATGAAAATTGTCAATTCACTTTCCAAATCATTTTACAAATAAAAATGATGTCATAAAAGACAAAACATTCGAATAAAAATTAATTTTTCAAAATACTCACAAAAAATAAGACATTGAAAATAATCAAAATGGTCTTAGAAAACGATTTGCAGAAACCCATTTTCAAAACATGTGACAACAAAGCAAGTAAAGGATTTTTATAATGTTAAATATTTTTGCAAAGCAATTTGATTGGCTGGCCAATGTTGAGCAAATGTTATAGCGAAATTATAAATAAATCAATTGAAATGTTAATGTTATGCTTACTCATTAAATATAGTCGAGTTATCAAATACAATTGAAAATGTTTTACTTAACGAGTTAATTACGCAATATGGCAATACGTATTTTGGAAATTATTAAAAATATCTTGAAATATTGTAATTAATTTTCGATAGTTTCATTAAATTAACAAAATAGTAATATTCTCTAAGGCCAGTGGGCTACGTGCAATTTCATGGGAAATAATTGCAAGAATTGTCCCAGTAATATCTTTCCAAAAAATTGAAATTGGTAATTTGAAAATCAATAAAAAATTATTAATAAAAAAAATGTAAGAAATAAATTTTATAAAAGGTTTATGGGGGATCCTAAGTCAAAACCTTTTTTTACATTACTATTCAATTGTAAATTTATAAGGAAGAATTTTCTCATCAATTTCAATGAAAAATAAAATTAAAAAATAATGCGACTGAAGTCATTTTTATTGGTAAATTGTTTCAATGGTACAATGCGAATTTTTTTAGAAATTATAAAAAATCATTAAAAAATTAGAAAAAACTTTTCTGGACCATTACAATTACATCAGGCCTGAGAGACAAAGTGGAATTTCTTTCTGCTTGGGAAAAAATTCTTCATAAATCGCATGACTTTCGAAGCATAACTTAGTAAGAGGAAACAAATCTATTTTTTATATTAATATTTGAACTTGTATATTTATGAAAAACAGATGTTATGACATTGTTAGTGATAATTTGTTTTATCCAACTTCTCGAGCTCTATAATCCATAACAATTAACATCTTACAAATACTTTATTAAAATAATAAAACACAATTTGAATTATTGTCTACAAAATTTTGTTTATCCGAAGGATAACTGTCCATTTTCTAATTTTATTAATTAATAATATCTATACTCGTCCATATTCAACCAAATTTTAATTAACGCTCGTTTCCTTTTGAACAAATACTGGTAATTGTTGTTGTTTCGGTTCATTCATATTAATAAATTAAATCCTTCCACAGTTCGACAGGCTACTGATAAACTGAGAATTTTATTTATACGCTTTTCTTGATTAATGGAATTAGTTTCAAACATAGCTTATTGACACTATTATGAATTGTTTGACAAAAAAATGAATTGACTTGTTGAAATGTTGTAAAAATATATAAATTTTCTATTCAAAAGCAGAATCAACAACTTAAAGGTTTTGTTAACCCTTTCGCTGACGTACTTTTTTAGTTGCTGTTCCCAGAACGCAGTAATATGACGTGTATACACGTCATTGTCCATTAAAGGGTTAATATATTATATATTACGAAAGACACCAAATCCAATATATATATTTTACTTCAAAAATATTTCGACAGTAGTTTCTAATTCTTGTTTTTTAACTTCCTGTTTGTTAGTGAATTTCAAATCTTACTTAGATGGTGATCGGATCTTGGTTATGAATATTTATGTCACGGGTGCAATGTAAAATACATTGGAATGACTGCCCGTCATCTCAGTTCTGATCATTTTCGACTGAAGGAATTGATTAATATTAGTACACACAATTTTGTGAAAAATTTATTGAAATGTTACTTGATTTCAACTTTTGTGAATTTTAAAAGTTTTATAATTTTTCAAGTTTGAATTAAGAAAACAGAATCGTATGAATTTTTAGCAATTTGATATTTAAAAAAATTAATGCATTAGTTAATTAATTTGTTTAAAGATAGCAATGTAGATTGATTTAGTTTGAATATATACTAATCTGGTTATTCGACAATCATTCATTTAAACAAATTATTATTATATATATATTTAAACCGATGGCATTATTTGGTGACTGTTATATTATATATTAATATTTTGTTTAATTGTTTTAAATAAAATGTGTTTTATCAGTTTTGCAATCATAGAACAACAACTGAAGAAACTATTTTATATATAATAACATTATTTGTACAATTGATAAATAAAGATTATTCTATTTAGCTTTAATTTAATTGTTGTGATCTGATAAACTTATGTTTCTTTCAAAATTAAATATGCCTGTTCAAAGTATATTTTTTAATTAGAGATCACATCGTTTTTGAAACTGCTTCCAAGATATTATTTTAAATGCATATAGCTACAAGAACAATAATTAATATTTTTGTAATTATACTAATCTGGTTAATCGACAATCTTTCATTTAAACAAATTATTATAGAATATAAATGTTAAAATATTCATACATTTACAAAAAAAATATACGAATATTATTTTTTATCAAATAATCAACAAAATAAAACAATAAAATCAAATAATCAATTACAATAGTTTATTTATATAAATTTTTGGACTTGAATAATTTTCCAAATCGATCTGGTTATTTCCTCACATTTTTTATAACTTGTAGTAGAATCTTAATTATTCATTTTAAATTATTAATTATTGATTTGTTTTTAAAAATTTTATTGAATTAAATTGAATATTTTCAATAATTTCAAATAAAAATTTAAAAATCAGGGATATATCATTCATGTTGATTTTTGTTGCCTTGATATAGTACTTGTATTGAATTAATGTTACAGGATTCTTTTTTTGCTTTAAAAAATATGTAATTAGATTATTCAGATTCCATTACATGTTGACTCGGGACAGGTCATAGGCTATGTTTCACCCCCAGGTGACCACTCCTAGGGTACCCTAAGTTGTTTTGTCAATTTGTTTGTCTGTCCGGTCAACAATTTACCATATAAATAATAATTTATTATATGCTTGCTACTTGCAGTTGAAAGTAATATAATTTAGTCAAAAATTTTCAAAGCAGAATTCAAACATGGAGAATTTGAATTTTACTTGATTAGTGAACCAGTTTGCAATTGGAAAAATATTGGAAAAATATTTAAATTGGAGTGCGTTTTCGATTTTACAAATTCAAATTTATTTTGAAAGCTTTTCTTGCTGTGAATTAAACATGGAATTGAAGCTGTTATAAAATTAATACTGGAACGTAACAACATTATTAAACAAAAAATTAATTTAAATCAATTAATATAATAAATGTAAACTCGGGCGAAACCGGGTACAACAGCTAGTATTATATGTTGTGATATCGTGATTAATAAACTTTGTACATAATCTATACAACTATGAATTTCTTCACGCATTATTACCTTACATGTTAGATGACATAATAAAATAGACTCTTCGAATTCGTTTAATTCATCAGAACATAAAAATAGTTATGTAGATTTAATTTAACTGAGCCACAGAGCACAACCACGTGGGTTTTGGCGATTACATCTGCATATGTTCATGAGGTTGCTGTAGTAGGTGAAATCAATCCAAAGACTTTTTCCAGTGAAATTCAAACAGATTAAACCACTTTGACCCCATAAAAATTGTCAACATCAATGAATTTTGATGACATATTCCAGATTTCTTCTTTCTGGAACTATTTTCTCCGGGGAATTTCTATTCGCTGAACTCACACTGTCCCAGAAACATATAGGGATAAAGGGGTTTCATCCACAGTGATGATATTTCTGAGGAATTGGTCCCAAGGTTCATAGAAAATAAAAAGTGTGGCAAACATGGATGTCAATTATTTCACGCCAGACTCGTTCAGGATAACATTCACGCCTCTGGTACTTACATTCAACAACTGCGGGTTATTCTCGATAGTGATTCAGCATCCTTCCTTCACAATTTTCAAACATTTCCCTTTTATGGTCAGAAATTTCACAAGAAAACGAATTTCTCATCGCCAAACACCGACTGATGACCATGTTTGAACTTGAAAAGCCAATCAAAGATTGCGGTAAGAGCGGGACACATATTATCATAAGTTGTCTGAAACTGATTCCATCTCTGTTGACTGTTATCACAAGCAAAACAAAGAATTTAATCACACTTCGATACTCGACAGGATGTAGCATGATTTGACAAATAAATTGAAAATATTCTATCACTCGCTGCTATACTGATGAATATTAAAACAAAATATATTTTTGTAACAATAGGTAATATATTATGATTTCACTAAAATATTGTTGAAGTACTATTATATTTTTCATTGAATTTTTCACTAAAAGAACAGTAATTTTTTTAAACATTTGAGAATAGTATAAGAACTATTTATACTTGTGTATTCAATTTTAATTATGAAAATTAAAGAAAATAAAATATGTCCTAATTGACCTCCAGGATATGGTATGTGTAGGATGACTCTACGATACTTTCTCACCTAATGTTGAATAATTTTTATATACTTTGCAGGAGTAACTAGTTTTGGTGGAAAGTTAACATTGGAAAATTGTTTTTTTATTAAAACAATAAATATTTATTATGTACAATTTGTAGTGGAATTCACTGAAATATTTAGAAATTTAACTAAATTATTGTTAATAAGATTATTAATAAGTTAACTCATGAAATATAAGATAATCTTATCAAAATGAATGCAAATAAGCGACATTAACTGTAGGTCAATGATAAGAATAATTACAATTAAATCATAATCAAAAAAGTTTAGAGAAAAATTGTTGACATTCTACAAAGTTGTCCAATATTTACTGACTCACGTCACATCATGCCACAAAGTATTAAAAACTATTAATAATTTGCATTTTTTACAAAGAACTGTGAAAAGTTTCAATACATTTTTCGATGCTTACAATGTGAAAATTTCATGAAGAATAGATGAAATAGATATTTTTATTGGCTATGAATGATAATATTTTTTTCTTTTTATTGGTATTATTATTGTCAGCGCCGATAAGAGGGCTAGGCAAACACTTCTCCTGCCTAGGGTGCAGAAACAATGGTCATTTTTTATTAAATTTTTCGAATTTTGACTATTCATTAGATATTTTCCTATAATTTGTTATAATTTTTAATAAAGAAAATTATTTCGTAATAAATGTAGGGGTAGCTAGCTACTTTTGTTTTTTACAATAAAAATATTGCTACAAAATAATGCATTTATCATTTAACATTATAAACTGATCAGTTTCATAGTGTATATGTTACAGTTAAAGTTTACATTTCAGTCAATGCATTCTTTATCTAGTTAATTATTCATTGACTAGTGGGTGTATATTTCCGCCGATTAGCATTAGTAAAAGTTAAGATGTTTGATACACATGCTTAAACACTAGGGAATACAATACCGGTTATACCCTAACCGGTAATACCGGTATTGGGTCGAAAAAATGGCCACGGTATTACCGGTATTTTGAAACTTAAATTCCGGTATTTCAAAAGACAAAATAATGTTAAACGCGATTTTTCATGCTACAATATTACAGAAACAATTACAGAAACCTGTATAACACAAATGACAGAGCATGAACATGTGTATGAGTCATACACGACGCATGTATAATAATGTGAATACGGAATAATACCTGTGCATTGCGCAATTAAATAAAAGCCATTACATATCAAATTGATATTGCCTTTTTCAATTTATTTATTATCAATATATTATCAATATCAATGATATTATCAATATTGTAATGTATTGTAATATCTTATTTTTTTTTATTTGTTAGTTATATGGTTTAAATGTAAACTACAATCTCACACGTTGTACGTGGAGAAGAATTTGCTTTTTATTTATTTTTTTATTAAAAAAACTATATAGCGATAATTTACATTGGTAAATATTGAAAATATTCTCTCACTCGTTCCTATACAGATGAATATTAAAACAAAATTAAAACAAAACCTTGGTAAATTATCGCTATAGAAAATTGATTGAAAAGGAAAATAATCAATAACATTAAAGCAACAAGATTTGTAAAAATTAAAGAATATTCAATTCAAAGTTAATATCCACCAATATTCATCGAATAACAAGGACTATCCTAAACAAACTTAAGATACATTAAGGTTGATTAATTAGTTGATTGTAATAATTAATAATTAATTGTAATAATAATTGTAATAATTAATTGTTCCATTATATTATATTATTTTTATTATTCCCTTCTTTTTTGGTTATACAAAACAATACATACACGCAACCCGATTGTCCCGCTACAATATTTTTCTAAACGGTGACTCTTTCGGGTTCTTCAAGCTTCGTAACAAATATTATCAATATTATCAATTTTTCGATTTAATTTCAACTAAAGTGAGTATAAACATATATATTATTAAACATATTTTATTATATTATTATTAATGAAATAATAATTGAAATTTTTAGAACGCTAATCAAAACTAACCTTCAATGTAGGGCAATAATAACTGTAAAAAAATTCGCCTTGACAATATTTTGAACGCGTTTAAGACACTGGCAAATGCCAAATAAATAATTGTGGCAAGAAAATCAAAGTAGCTGGGGGCTCAACATCTGGCTTACAAACACATTTAAAGACTATTCACAACATTAATCTCTTGTAAAGGGAAAATACTGATGACAATCCGTTCGAGAAATCTGTGAACTCCATGTCCATCCAATTCCAATCATATTGTAAAAAGCTTGGTGACAAATCATTACCAGCTATTGTTTCTCGTATAGTAGTTAAAGATGGCCTGTCATTCAAAATTTTCTGAACGTTGGATGATCTGATGAAACTAATTGAGTCAAGAGGCTGGCTGCTGTTTTTTCGGCATTCAATAAAAAATTGGTAATGGAGTATGCCACGAAAATACGCATGGAAACAAGTGAAGAACTTTCGGCTTGTAAGTTAAAAGGAAAAAGATTCAATTTGACGTTAGACGAATGGTGTTCAACCGGAAACCGCAGATACATGAACATTAATTTGCACAGTACGACTAAGTTCTGGAATCTTGGATTAGCCAGAGTTCATGGTTCTATGCCAGCTCCTGGATGCTTAGAAATTTTAAAAGAAAAACTGAATACGTTTAATTTAACTTTGGATGATTTTGTTTCCAGCACCACTGATGGAGCATCCGTCATGAAGAAATTTGGACGCATATCAAACATCGGCCATCAAACTTGCTTAGCACACGTTATACAACTGGCTGTGGTTGCTGTTCTCTACAGTAAAGACTTTTCAAATGTGAACGCTGAATAATGTTTGCCCAGTATTACGGAAAACGACGATAACGTCGATTTAGTCGAAAACGACGAGGTCGAATACGATGAAAATTGAATTGTAACACTTGATGATCCTTTAAAAACCGATTAATTGCCGTTGTCCCCTGTCATTCATCCGTTAATTGAAAAAATAAGAAAAGCTGTGAAGATCTTCCAAAAGTCGCCGATTAAAAATGATAGTGTGACAGAAGCATGCGGTAATTCAGTTTAAACGAGAAAAATCGTTGGTTCTAGGCGCGAAAACAAGATGGAACAGCTTGTTTAATATGCTAGAACAATTTTTTGAGATTCGTGACTGTATTCGAAAGAGCTTGATTGATATATCAGCAGATATAAATTTTTCACAAAGGGAGTTACAGTTATTGGGCGACCTTATTTCTGTATTACGTCTAGTAAAACTTGCAGTCAAAACTATATGCAGTGAAAATCAAAATTTATTGAAGGCTGACGTTGTACTTAAGTTTATGCTTGATGAGTTATCACAACAGGAAACTGCACTAGCTGCCGATCTCAAGAACACCTCAAGAACACAAGAAGCAAAGGCGAACAGTTTATTCGGACGTTGTAGAGTTCCTGCATAACCCTCAAAATGATTTGGATTTGGATGCCGATGATTATAACATTTTCAACAAAACAACAAAATCAACTATGATAAAAACTATGATAAAAACTACAAAAAACGTTTGTTTTCTCAAAGAAAATACAGCCAACATCAATGTAGTTGACTCTGATATTAAAATTGTTGATGATGTTCAAGAAATGCCTCATGCTGAACCTGGTAACGTTTCCATAAAAGAAAAACTGCATTTATTGATTCAAGAAAAACTAACTTTGCCAGTTAATGATAAACAAGCTGCAGATACAACAAAATACATCAAAGGCCTTAAATCATGGAGGAAAATATTTAGAATCTGTTTATCAGGCATTATTGACAATCCAACCAACTAGTGTAGAATCCGAGAGAGCGTTCTGTGCAGCTGAATTATTCTGTACCAAAATATAAGATCGAGGCTTAATGACTCCACTTTGGACACGTTATCCTTTTTAAGGACATATTTTTTGAATCTAAAGAAATAATTGTTAGGTATGGTTAATGGTAGTATTATAGTTATTATAATAAAAATGCATATTTAATTTCTACTTTTTTATTAAATACCAGTTTATACCGATAATACCGGTATTGACGAATATCAATACCGAATACCGGTATTAAGAAATAACTGTATTCGTGCATTCCCTATTAAACACAAAATTACTCACAAAATACATCCACTAGTCAATGAATACATTAACCCTTTGACGTTCTGTGGTATATATATGTACCACGTCTTCAACAAAATAGTTCACCAATAAATAAACATAATTTGGTTTCGCCCTTTGATAAAAATACTCTCATATGCCTAATCATTATCATTGGAATCTTTGGTGTCTATAAAAACATTGTTTTAGTTAATACGATCTCGTTAAATATTTGAAATTTTCAGAATTTTGAGACATTATCTTCTACTCAGATTATTTTAGGTAATCTTTTGTTTTTGAAAACGTTTTTCATATTATATTATTTCACAATGATTTAACTAACATAATGACTATTAAAATAACTTAAATACTATTTTTTGTACTTCAGAGAACTGAAATAACTTGGTGGTATATATATATATATACAGGCCCGGCCCAAGGGCCAGGCGACCTAGGCCATAGCCTAGGGCGCCTTTTTTTAGAGGGCGCCAAAATTTATTATAAACAATCAAAGTAAATTATAAAATAAGCCTCCAAAACTTTATATTTTGAAATTTATCTATGAAACCAACCGTTTTAAAAAAAATTGAAAATAAGAAAAAACAAAAAAAAAGTACATGCAAAATATACGAATTTCCAATTCTGAGAAATTCTGATATGTATTGAAAATTGAAATAAAAAAAATTATATGTATGTATTACAAAAACTGATGTGCGAGTTAAATTAACAGCTATAGCTACCAGTTTTTTTTAACAATTTTTTTGTTTCAAGTGTGTAACTAATGTGTTGTGTTGTTGCAGTTTATTCAAATTAAATTTGTATTCCTATTCTGTTTTAAAAATATAAATATATAAGAGGTAAGGTAAGATTAAGATCATTTTTTAAAAATATATTGGAAAATATATAATATATTTATATAAATTTATGCCATAGCTAAGATGCCACCAAAAAAATTGAGTGGGTATGAATATCGGAAACGAAAAATAAATAGACAACAACAAGCTGATAAGCACGATAAAATATTGAAATATTTTAATTCCAGTAAATCAGTAGCCGATGATAATCAACATTTCGAGTCAACATCTTCAAGCTCAGAGGACGATATAGGTAATGTGTCATCAGAAGCTGAAAATTGTAATATTATCAATGAGGATAATTTAATGTCTTCTCACGGAACTGAAATAATTGTTCCTTGTGATTCAACTCATTCTGTATTTGAAAATATTTTAAATTATAATGATATTGGGCTATGGCCACAAAATTTAAAACATACGGAAATTGACCATATAGTTGTAACTGACTTATATGGAAACGAAGAAAGGTGTAATCAACAACATATTTATCCAAGAGATGAAAATAATCGAAGCTTTTCCAATTCGCTTTTTTATCGTCAAATAAGTAATGGTGAAAAATTCCTAAGAAAATGGTTGCACTATTCAGAATCCAAAAATTCTGTATTTTGTTTTTTTTGCAAACTTTTTGATCCATCAGGTAGGTCAAATCTAGCCAAATCTGGTTTATGGGATTGGAAAAATATTCACGACAGCTTGAAAATGCACGAACGGTCAGTTTCACATTTAAAATGTGAAAAAAACTGGATAGAAACTCGATTAAGATTAAAGGGCAATAAAACTATTGATAAGAATTTGCAGTCTTTGATAGTCCAAGAAAAATATAATTGGAAAAAGGTACTAGAAAGATTAATAAACATAACATTATTTTTGTCAAAAAATAATTTAGCATTTCGGGGTTCTTGTGATAAGTTATTTGTTCCGCATAATGGAAATTTTTTAGGCCTTGTTGAACTTCTAGGAAAATTTGATTTACCATTAAATGAGCATTTGCGCAGGGTGGTCTCACAAGAAATTCATGTTCATTATTGTGGAAAAACTATACAAAACGAATTAATAAGTACACTTGGTGATATGACAAGAAGTCATATTTTGGATTCTGTTCGTAAATCGAAATATTTTTCGATTATTTTAGACTGCACACCTGACATAAGCCATATCGAACAGCTCTCCATAACGTTAAGATTTTATGATGTTGAGGATATGGAAATAAAAGAGCATTTTGTATCCTTTAAACCAGTTTTTGATTCTACTGGAAAAAGATTATATGATGATATTTCTGAAAGTTTAGAAGAATTCAATTTGGAATTAGCAAACTGTAGAGGCCAAGGATATGATAACGGCGCTAATATGAAAGGTAAAATTAAAGGAGTGCAAGCTAGAATTTTAAAAGAAAATCCAAGAGCGTTTTTTATGCCTTGCGGTTGTCACTCAATTAACCTACTAATTGGTGATAGTGTTTCTTCTTCAATAATGTGCATAAAGTTTTTCGGATATGTTCAAAGAATTTATACTTTGTTTGCTGCATCTGTTGGACGATGGAATATATTGAAAAAACATATTAAATCATTAAATCCTAAACCTTTAAGTGAAACGAGGTGGGAATGTAGAATCGAATGCATTAAAGCAATTATGTTTGAAATCACGGAAATTAGAAACGCATTAAATGAGTTGCAAGACACAATATTAGATGCTGCAGTTGTTTCAGAAGCTAGCTCTTTATCTGAAAAAATAGAAGATTTCGAGTTTTTGTTAACATTATCTGTCTGGTACGTACTTTTGTCAAAATTTAATATTGTCAGCAAATCCATGCAAAAAGCTACATTTGATATGAGTAACGCCATCGAGCTTCTTCGGAATTGTAAGATATTTCTAGAAAATTATAGAGACTCCGGTTTTTCTGATGCTTTAAAATCGGCCAAAGATCTCGCTGCGCTATTAAACGTGAACGCACAATTTAAAGCTGTAAGAATCAGAAGGCGACAAAAACAATTTAGTTATGAGTGTGACGATGAAACTCCAGATGTAAATGACCCAGAAAAATATTATAAAAATCATGTTTTTAATGTTATGCTGGATCAATCGTTGATATCTATATCAGAAAGGTTTCAGCAAATGAAAGATTTCGAAGATTCGTGGGGTTTTTTGTTCAATATTCACAATAATAAAAATCGTTGTGATTTGCTGAAGAGTTGCAAAGATTTACATCTGAAATTAACAAATGAGGCCAGTAGTGATATAAATGGAATAGAATTGTGCGAGGAAATCGAATCATTGAAGCAATTGGTACCAGATGATGTTAAAGATCCTTTAATATGTTTACAATTTATCAATGATAATAATTTGAAAAGTACAGTACCAAATCTGTGGGTGGCTTTACGAATCCTCGTAACAATTCCTGTTAGTGTTACGAGTGGTGAAAGAAGTTTTAGTAAATTAAAACTAATAAAAACGTATTTGCGATCTACTATGACGGAAGATAGGTTGAATAATTTGGCCATTATTTCAATTGAAAATAATGTTGTAGCAAACCTAAATTTGGAGGCAGCAATAGAAAAATTTGCAGACATGAAAGCCAGGAAAAAATCATTCTTATAAATTCTGTTTTTTTTATATATATGTCAATCGAAAAAAATGAAATAAAGTAATAAATGGATTGTTTTTTGTTAAACTTTTTTATTTTATCATAATTTTTGTACCTAATTTTTAAAATAGGGCGCTTTTTATAATTTTCGCCTGGGGCGTATAATTATCTCAAACCGGCGCTGTATATATATATATATATATATATATATATATATATATATATACCACAGAACGGTAAACATAAATTTAGCGTATTATATAGTTCATTTTTAAATTACTAAATTGATAGTACTTAGTGATAGCACAGAAATATAATTAAAATGAAAATACATATTTTAACACTTGCTATTTATTTTTTATGATTTTTATTATAGGATATGTCAAAAGAAAAAAGAATTGTTCACTCAAGAAGAGCCTGTGCTCAAAAGCAATTTCACTTTTATGGGCGGATAATTCTGAGGACGAAATGGAAAACCTTGATGAGGAAGATGTTACCCTGATTGAAAATGACATTGAAATGGGTATCGACGAAACAATAATAGAAGGTATATAAGCTAGCTACAAATTAAAATCAGCATTTATGGTGACCAAAGTTTTATTTTTATGTTTTTAGACATAGATGTTGATGAGGAATCTAAAGACTTATCTGATGAGTCAGGTACATTATTTCGATTTCCTAATATATTTCAATCGAATTCGTATATTTGTTTCTGTTGCCATTTCAGAACGTGATTCAGATGTGTTGCATTCAACGGCTTTAAATATAAAATGGCAAAAGAAAAAACGGAGATTGTTGGAATTCCCTACACCTACAAAACTAGTAGATTTCGGAAAAGTGAAAGTGGATATTGAACCTGCAACTGCCTACTCTTCATTTGAAATCACAACAAATTTTGAAGATCTTGTAACACTCATTATTGAACAAACTAAATTGTATGCTCAACAACAGGGAATTATATTCGATGTAACAAGTGAAGAGATAAAAGCATTTCTGGGTATATGCATAATTATGGGCTATAACAGATTACCAAATCTTCGTGACTATTGGTCAACTGACAGAGATCTCCATGTAGATGCAATTGCCGATGTGATGACAGTGAAAAGATTTGAATTTATCCTAAAGAATTTGCACTTTAGTGATAATGCTCTTCAGCCACATAAAGACAATCCGGAATACGACAGAGCGTACAAAGTACGTCCACTAATAAACCATTTCAACAAAGCGTTTCAAGCTGCAATGGAAATGGAAAATGAAATGTCAATTGATGAACACATGATTAAGTTCACTGGGAAAAGTGCAATGAAACAGTACGTCAAAGGAAAACCCATACCCTGGGGATTCAAAATGTGGGTCCGAGCATCATCACACTCTGGATATGTTCATGAACTTGACATGTATCAAGGCAAAGTTTATAATGAAGGTCGCCAATTTGGTCTAGGTGGAAGTGTGGTAATGCATTTGGCAAAGAGTCTTCACAACACAAACTGTATCCTGGCAATGGATAATTTCTTCTCCTCGGTAGAGCTGATTTTCTATTTACGTGAAAACGGTGTTCAAGCTATTGGTACTATCAGAACATCACGAAAACACTTGCCAGATGATGTACGTGCTAACAAGCGTATGAAAGAGGGTGATATTTACTCTTACGTTAGCACTAATGGCAGTATCTCATCAATAAAGTGGATGGACAAACGTCCTGTCACTATTCTATCCAATTATGAGACTCCTTTTGAAACCACGACCGTTATGAGAAGACGAAGAGGTACGGCTGGTAAAATGCCTAAAACTGTTCCAAAAATGGTTTCGACGTATAATTCAATTATGGGAGGTGTTGACATTGCAGATCAACGAAAAGAGGCATATGGAATCGACCGAAGGTAAGCAAAAATTTACAGCCTCTATGCACATTACAACTCTACATACATTGTTTGTTTTGATTTTTTTACTTAAAGGTCAAAAGTTAAGTTCTACTTACGCATTTTCTTTGACCTACTGGATATTGGTGTGTGTAATTCCTATGTCATTTTCAAGAAACTAAATGAGGGCAACCTAATGAAGGCTCTTGACTTTCGCAGATCTGTGGCGCTATCTCTCACTGGTCGTTACAGTAGTCGTCAGAGAGCGACATCCGCCAATCCTCCTTCAAAGAAAATTCGACCGAGTAATGCTGCTTGTCCTACACCACAACATTTACCAGTATTCACAGAAGACAGAAAGCGATGCACATACTGCAGCACCCGAAGACATGATTGCCGCAGCAACATTAAATGCAGTTCATGTGATGTTCACCTCTGTCTGAATGCTCAACGTCAGTGTTATTCACTTTATCATATAATTGACTGATTGGATATTTTGCATATTATCGCTTAGTGGTGTATTTATGTACCACCCCAGGTAGTGTCTAAAAAATAAAGAATAAATTATTTTTTGAAAATAATACTGACTAATGGACTAAAATCTGTCGATTGATTAATATTTCAAGCGATAAAAATGCCGGCAACGCTTATGAGCGTCAAAGGGTTAACTAGATAAAGTAAGCACTACACTTAAACCTCGATTTGCGTCGTTTCGATTTGCTTCGTTTTTTAAGTTGCGTTGTTTTTGAAATGTTGTTATTTCAGAGATGCGTCGTTAAAATTTCGATTTGCGTTGCTTAAATTTCCCAATATATTGATGGCTAT
>CAUHTR010004801.1:0-30768 GCA_959609185.1 Schmidtea polychroa | reverse complement strand
GTGTGTTAAGGAAAAATGCTTGTATCGTTCATTTGAGCGAGTTTCCTGGAACGGTAGAAGGAATGGTCCATATATCAAATCTGTGCACATATCACGTGAAGGACGTGAAAGATGTAGTAGCAGTTAAAGATAAAGTCTATGTCAAAGTAATGGCAATTGAAAATAATAGGATTAAGCTCAGCATGAAGGTAGTTAATCAAAAAACTGGCAAAGATCTACTGGAGGAATTTCAACAAGATAGATTTCGAAATCCGGAAAAGCCGGACGTGTATAATAACCAACTGGACGAGGAATATATCCAGGTGAACACGAAAAGAAAAATCCAAAGAATGACCAGTCCAGAACGATGGGAATTGCGCCAGATGGAAAATGCAGGCGTCCTGAAAATCACCGGACCATCCCGATTACAGTGAAGACACGGGAGTAATGTACAACGCCGATGATGAATCCGAGGAGGATATAGAAATTGAAATCGTTGAAGAAGATCCGGCATTTTTAAAGGGCCAATTCAACGAAGAATTAACTCTATCTCCCGTGAGAATTGTGAAAAATCCCGACGGATCCCTCCAAAACGCAGCAATGATGCAATCGGCATTGCAGAAACAGAGACGAGAAACAAAACAACAAGAGAAAATGAATGAACAAATGTCAAAAGTTTCAACACAGAAAGTACCGGCAAAGACTGGCACGATCCGGTAACGAAGGAATTCAACAATAACACCGATAATCGAATCAATCGCAACGAAAAGTTCTCGGATGTTCCCGAATGGAAGAAATACGTCACCGGGGGCACCGGAGGCCGGGGAGCATCGACCCAAATGCTCAACAAATCGATTCTCGAGCAGAGGCAGAGCTTACCGATATTCAAATTGAAAAACGAGCTCCTGCAAGCAATCAATGACAATCAGGTGTTGGTGGTTATCGGAGAAACCGGGAGTGGGAAAACCACACAAATGACCCAATATATCGCAGAAGCCGGGCTGATAAAGAACAAAAAATCGCCTGTACCCAACCGAGAAGAGTAGCAGCGAAATCCGTTGCCAAACGAGTCGCTCAGGAATTCGGCTGTCTATTAGGCCAAGAAGTCGGTTACACGATTCGATTCGAGGACATGACAACATCGGAAACGAAAATCAAATACATGACCGACGGAATGCTGTTGCGGGAATGCCTGGTCGATCCGGAACTAAATCAATATTCGGTGATCATGTTGGATGAGGCGCACGAGCGCACAATCCATACCGATGTATTGTTTGGGCTACTGAAGAAAGCTGCCACCCAACGGGATGATTTGAAACTGATTGTCACTTCGGCCACTTTGAATTCCGTTAAATTCTCAGAGTATTTCTTCGGTTCTCCGATTTTTCGAATTCCCGGGCGCACCTTCGAAGTCGAAGTTCTGTATAGTGTGGAACCGCAACAGGATTATCTAGAAGCGAGTTTGAACACGGTAATGCACATCCATTTGACCGAACCGCCCGGAGATATGCTCCTGTTTCTTACTGGCCAAGAGGAAATCGATACCTGCTGTGAGATAATCTACAACCGAATCAAAGCTCTCGGTCAGGATTGTCCGGAACTTCTGATCCTGCCCGTCTATTCTGCAATGCCATCCGATCACCAATCGAGGATTTTCGATCCAGCTCCACCGAACGCTCGGAAACTCGTAATCGCAACCAACATTGCCGAAACCAGTCTGACAATCAACGGGATCTATTATGTCATCGATCCGGGATTTGTGAAGCAAAAGGTGTACAACAGTAAATCGGGAATGGATCAACTGATCGTTACACCGATATCACAAGCCCAAGCAGATCAGCGCAAAGGAAGAGCCGGTAGAACGGGCCCCGGCAAATGTTATCGACTCTACACCGAGCGGCATTCAAAGAATAACGTTCCGGAA
The DNA here is from genome assembly GCA_959609185.1 of Schmidtea polychroa. NCBI lineage: Eukaryota > Metazoa > Platyhelminthes > Tricladida > Dugesiidae > Schmidtea > Schmidtea polychroa. The sequence goes on along the minus strand of CAUHTR010004801.1, from coordinate 28,865 downwards.
ATCCAAAGAACCAACATGGCCAGCACGGTGTTGGCATTGAAGGCAATGGGAATCAACGATCTGTTGACGTTCGATTTTATGGACGCGCCTCCCTCGCAAACCCTGGTGAAAGCAATGAGTGAATTACACGCTCTCTCGGCATTGGACGATGAAGGACTGCTGACGAAACTCGGCAGGAAAATGGCAGAATTCCCATTGGAACCGATGTTGGCGAAAATGTTGATCATGTCAGTCCATTTGGGATGCAGTGAAGAAATCCTCACAATCGTCTCGATGTTGAGTGTGGAACCGGCATTCTATCGACCGAAAGACAAAGCCGACGCAGCGGATCAAAAGAAGGCGAAATTCAACCAACCAGAAGGTGATCATATAACTCTGCTAGCGGTGTTCAATGCTTGGAAAAACAGCAAATTCTCCACTCCCTGGTGTTATGATAACTTCATTCAAGCGCGCTCACTGAAACATGCACAAGATGTCCGGAAACAATTGCTCGGTATCATGGACCGGTACTCGTTGAAGATTCGCTCTTGTGGCAAAAATACCGGCCTGATTCAGAAAGCAATTGTTTCGGGGTTCTTTCGAAACGCAGCTAGAAAAGATCCCCAAGAAGGATACAGGACTCTTGTCGATCAGCAGGTCGTTCATATCCATCCTTCTAGTGCGCTGTTTCATCGTCAGCCGGACTGGGTGATTTTCCATGAGTTGGTATTGACCACTAAAGAGTACATGAGAGAAGTGACAACAATCGACTCGAAATGGCTTGTAGAATTCGCTCCGAAATTCTTTAAATTTTCCGATCCAACGAAGCTTAGTCAAGCGAAAAAATCACAGCAAATCGAACCGCTTTATAATAGATTTGAAGAGAAAGATTCCTGGAGAATTTCAAGAGCTCAAAAGAAGTTTCATGTTAAAGTTACTTTTTAAATCAGACATTGTGAAATTTGTTCTGTACAAATAAAAATTTTTTAATAGCTTCTCTATTTTATTTGTTTATATAAATAAGCTAGAAACTCGAAATTACTCTGTGAAAAGTTGAGCTATGTACCAACAAAAATATTCGTAATTGATAATTCTTCATGAGATTGCTCACACCTCACACCATAAGTATATCAGAATTATTCCCATTCAGAATGGCATTGAATTCAATCATTTTTCGTTTTTTTGTCTATTTTTCTAAAAAAATTTATTATTTATCTTTTACTTTCTCAAGTTATTTCTATTTATTTGCTCTATTTATGTTTAAGCTCCACCCTTAAAATAAATAAAAATTACAAAAAATTTGCATAATCGCTTTCACACAAATGTTGCGATTTTGAAAGAAATCCTGAGGCCTCATAAAAATAGAAAAGATAAAAATCACAATGTAAAAACATAAAAAGCAAAATTTTTGAAACTCTATATTTTTACTCAAAACTAAAATTTCAATATGTGTTCTCAATGCTTTGAAATATTTATTAAAACGTAAATATTTATTACTTAAGTTTACTTCCAATAATTATTTAACAATCTAATTTCTTGTCAATTATTAAAATTTTATTATTTTTAATTAACATGAAATCCATTTCAATTGAATATTTTGTCAATAAAATTTCTAAATATTTATTTTTACAAATCTTTTAACTTAGACATTTAAAATTGTATATTTAACTATTCATTTAATATATAAAATTATTAATAAAATTTATTTTTTAAAATCAAATTTTATTTAATAATTTTTGATTCGGATTTAGTAATTATATTGCAAAATATTTGTTTTAAATTTTACGATTAAATTTTGAAAGATTTAAAATTAATCATTTTAATTAATATTTTAAGAAAATGAGTGATGAAACTATTCAAAAGAATTAAGAAATCTTCGAGCTTGTTTATTATGTTCAATGGTAAAAACAATCGAACAATTCGAGTATTATGGCTGTGACAATTGTGAAGGCGTAATGCCTATGAAAGGAAATAGAGAGGCAGTAAATGAACTAACCTCATCTAATTTTAATGACCTTATTGCAATGATGGTCCCCGATTCTAGTTGGGTTGCCAAATGGCAGCATATTGATAAACTTTGTTCTGGTATGTATGCTACGAGTGTTACTGGTCAACTACCTATATCTGTTGTCAAAGACTTAAAACACAAAGGAGTTTTGTATGAAAGTAGAGACAGAAGTCAATGATTAATGTTTTTTTTTAATTTTGAACTTGTAATACAATGTAAAAATGAAATCTTTTATTGTTTATTTCATAATAATTGTGTCTAATATATGTTAAAAATCAAAAATACTTTTTGTTATTTATTTTAAGGTTTAATAAGAGTAGTTTTAAAGTATTTTAGTAATTGTTTTTCTAATGGCCGAATAAATGGAAATGATTTACAGTTTTCAAAATTGCTTTTTAAATCTTAGCAAACTAAATCAAGAAATTACGATAGCTTTTTGTATTTCAAAGCTTTTTATTGTCTTGATCGGAAAACCAATTTTATAAACCTTTAAACTTTTGGCCACTGATTGTTAATGAGAATTTTTTGTGTAACAATCAGGGGAAGTAATGGGCATAGCCGGTACTGGGCTACCCGTTTGCTACCGAACTTTTTTCTGCATTCTCATTTCAATAAAATAATTTTTGGGAATATCCAAAAATATTCATGTTTCATGTAGGATAGGACGGACAAATATATTACATTTAAATATATATCAGCCAGACTAAATTTTTATTGGAAAATTAGATTTTGTTGAATACCCCCAAGACCGATACTGTTAATACTCAAAGTGAAAAGGAAATAATTTACCTGAGGAGGATTGTACAGAAATTAATGAATAAGGAATCGCATGATGAGAAAGGAAATTATTTGCTTTAATCAATTAAAACAATTAATAATAATTGACTGATCTATATAACCTAGCCTAGATAGAGTGGCCTAGAAGGCCATACAGTCCAGGAATCAACAATTATACTTATCTTACATAAATATGTTATTACGTAATCCCGTATAGGATTAATAAGAAATCGAGAAAAGAAAAAACAATTTTGCGCATAATATTGAAAATTTTCCCCTCTTTACTCTAGTAAAAATCTTGATTTACTATACAATTTTATTTTTTATGTTTTATTGCTAGACGATTCTATTTCTAAAATAAGAGTGAAATTAAAGGAGGAATAGGAAGAATAGTCTTGAATGACAAAAATATCTTAAGCAAAATTCAAAAGTGAAATCTTTCTTAGGACTTAGCGAACGTATTGGAAATGTTGATAATAGACATTTTCTGGGAACGCAAGAATTACTTAGTAAGCACGACTCTATTTTGTACGATCATATCAAGAGAGTCCACGAGTCGCTAGAAAATAGGCGTCTACGAGTTCACTATCTATTTGGGTCTTACGCAGAAGAAAGGATTCAAAATTAACACAAATTCTAGATCTCTCAAACAATTTGAATTTGATTTTAAGTTTTATATTGGACAATTTAATGATAGCTTTTACGATTTCATTCAATATTAATTAAAATTATTGTTAAATCACTAATCTATTTACCCTTTTAGTATTTATTCCCCCCCCCTATACATAGTCTTGCAACCATTCCTTACTCACCATAACATTTTATCTAGCAAACCAATAAGAAGGAATTCGGAGGAAAATAAATCATTATTCGCAAAAAAAATCTAAGCAATCAAGACAAAAACATAATTAATAATGTGTTGGTCGCTTAAGGGTGTGTCATTTTATTTTTTAAATGTGTTAGGGTTAATTCTATATGTTAAATCTATTCCTTCCTAAACGCCTTCATGACTATTGTATTTTAGACCATCTGTGTATCCACGGCGACGACCATGTTGGTACTGTACACAATGGTTTAAAATTAATGAGCAGGTGAACTCTATCGCTAAAACTACCCCCAATTCTATTTTCCTATTTTACCTCTGATAGAAGGTCTTACGTCATTATTCATTGTCTATTTCTATTTTTGAATCGTTGACATGTCTTCATTTTACCGTGGTTCTCATTTCTGAGCGTTTTCTATTATTCTTTTCAAATGTTTTTTACATGGATGCACCCTTATTTTCCTGTTAATAAATGTTACTATGTAATTTCCGTCCTATTTAGGAAGATTTAACTTATCTTCCCGAAAGATTTGAGCAGGGATCGACCCATATTTCCAAGTTAATAATGTGGTTCCATACTTCCCATAAAATTTGAGCAAGGATCTGCCTGTATTTCTAATTCGACCCTATTTGAGATCCTAGCCATTCACTGGCGAAACATCTGCTGGCCAACAGCACGAGTGCTATCTGTTCACAAATATTCTGCTCAATCTGGGGCATCAAAGCATAAAAATCATGAAAAATAGTCATAAAATCAAATATAGTAACAATTAGGTAAATTATAAATATTAGCGAAAATTCATAAACGAAATAGACAATAAAAGAATTAACAAAACACAAAAGATAACTCAACAAAATTAAATTAATTTATTAAATTAATTTATGTCATACATAAAATTACAATTTACATAAAATTACCAAAATCCAATTCAACTTACCAAACTGTCATAAAACTGAAAACTGAGAGTTGCCTAAATGAATTTATTCTGTGAGTTAAGTGTCTATTTGAAGTTGAAGTTTTTAAATGAATTTTCCATCGGTATTTATATCAATTTGACTGTACTCCTACGCATTCTCTGCAACCGTATCCAATAAGAATGCGATAAATTTTTAATTACTTTTGAATGCATGTATGAGTGTGTCCCTTTGTCACTATTTGCACCTTCCTTTCCAGATAATTGTTCATTCAATAAGGTAGAAAACCCAAGAGGTAATCACCTTTTCTTGTACGAGTCTTACCTTGTTTGAATTACTAAATTTTTCCTTTAAATTACTGATCGCCGGATTTCTGTTTTCTCTTTCTATTGATTTTTTATTTTTAGTAAATTTTAATTAATTTTGCACTTTTATTGATTTTACCCATTTTTGTTATGCTTTCTTTTCATATATGAATATTTTGGTTTTGGCGCTAACTCCAACAATAATAACAACTGATTTATTTATTTATACCACCAAACAATTCAGTTTGAATATCTGTCCAATAATACATCTTTTTATCTCTTGGCCATTTGAAGTCGTCATATTCACAGATTTACTTATAATTTTATAGAAATTTTCAGAGTGATATATGTTTGATTAACTTGTATATTTGAATCGTAAAACGTCAAGGAACTATCTTGATATCCAAGAATCCATGACTCTAAACAGCGTGACTAATAGGGTTGTTTTTAGCTTTAAAAAATTGTTAGAAGATGGACGAACACTGAAGATTCTAAAACTTAAACATTACATAATAGGAACAATTAAATACAGAATAAATATACATGTGGACAATAATCAATATTATCTATGTGATTCATGAGATAAACATTATTATATTGTGATAATAACTTATATTTGATTATTAACAATTTGGATGTGATTAATCAACTTATTTATTTATGTTATTAAGCTGTAATTTGTTGGGCTAGAACCGAGAATCGAGAGCTTGTTTTAATGAATCAAAAATACATAACATAAAAATCGCACCAAGTTAAATTAAAACACCAATCAATACAAATTAAAGTACATAACACACTGATGATAAATAAGACCCGGGTGATAAAATAAAGGAACGAAAATAAAGGTCGCAATCACTAACACAATTAGGAGAAACATCACATTCGGAATGGCTAACAACTAAGAAATAAAATAATAATAAATAAAATAATGGGTAATAAATTAATTAATAATATGAAAAATTTCTAAATAAATAAATTTAAAATTTAAAATAAATTATCTAGTAAACTGGTAAAATAATAAAAAGTAGAATAAAAGTAGTAAAATTAGATCAACCATAAAATTTATAAAACTAAATTGTTTAATGCAAACTAAAAATAAAACCAACAAAATTATTTAAATTATAAAACTTATAAAACAAAATTGTTTAAATTAATGAAACTAAAGTAGTTTATAATTTATTTAAATTAATCTATAATTAACCTATAAATTAATCTATAACTTATTTAAATTATAAAACTTGTAAAACTAAATTAAATTAGCAAAAACTATTTAAATTATAGAATTTATAAAAATAAATCTTAAAAATTAATAAAATTAGAATTTTGATTAATTAAATTAATTAAATTAAAAAATAAGCAATTACACACATTCATGCATGCATGCAAAAATTAATCAGAATTGCCTCGCATTCTAATTGGATATAACAGCAGAGAATGCGTAGGCGTATAATTCAATCAGTATAAATACTGAGTGAAATTTCATTTAAAAAACGGTCACGCTCAACTGGTTACCCAACAATTCATTTACTGGCAATGAACATATGCTCTCAATTTTCGATTCCATGCCATCGCGGTGAGGTAAATTTGATTTTTGTTTGTGTAATATAATTTTGTTAGGTCTAATGTTATTTTAAATTGAAGTTAATTTTAGTTAATGTTATTTAGTTAATTTATTTTGTTATTTAGATAATATTATTTTAAATTGAATTTAATTGTTAATATTGGTATGGTATTATTCATTTTGTTGTTGTTAAGCCTATTATTAAACAATTTTAGGAATTAATAAAATTTTTAACGGAATTTGTTTTTAATTACTTCTTATGTTTGGCGTATGTTATTTTGTCCTTTTTGAATAATATTATAATTTAGGTTGTGTTTTTCTGGATATTTATGTGTCGATGGTCTGGACTGGGGGAAGGTTTGTGGACGGGCGGCACTACGTGCTGTTAGTCGGCAGATGTTTCACCAGTTGAGTCCATCGGGGTAGGGAATATAGATAGGGAGATGAACGGTTAGAGGGGGTAAAATCAATTGCGATAGTTTAGGGCCCTATTTAGAGTTAGAAAGTGTAGGACTTTTACTTTATTGAGTATATATTATTGAGTTAGGAGAAAATATTAGAATAGTTACGAACTGCTGTCGAAGAGGAAGTAGGTTTAGGCAATTTTATAGAAACCACGAATAGTTAAGACATTTGATCGTTCAGGATTAGGAGTACAGGCAGATCCCTGCTCAAATTTTCATGAGCAGTGTGGAAACATGTTTATTAACTTGTGAATAAGGGCCAATCCCTGCTCAAATTTTTTGAAGGATAATTTGGATATTATAGGGAGTATAGAATAATAATCATTAGATGAAAAACAAGGGCGGATCCCTGCAAAAAAGTTTGTAAGAGAACAATAGGAAATACCCGTAATCGAGGACCACAAATGATCTAAAACCAGCATACATAGTGAATAATGACGTAAGACCTTCTATCGGCAGTCTAGAACCCGAAAAGAAAATACAATGGGGAGTAGTTTTAGTAATAGAGCTCACCTGCTCATTGTTTTTTTCGCCTTTGTGTACAGTACCAACATGGTCGTCACCATGGGTACACAAATGGTTTAAATTGCAATAGTCATGGAGGTGCTTAAGAAGGAGTCGAGTGAATATCTAAATTACCCCTGACGTATTTAAAACATAAATGACACACCCCTAAGTAACCAACATGATTTTTGGGGCTCAGCCGGATTTAAAAAAAATATATATATAAAAAATTAAGTCTAAAAGGAATGTATGTAAACATAAAGATCTGTGTGTATGCTTCTGTGAACAAATTTCTGTTATATATGAAAGAGCAATTAATGAAATAATTAATAGAAATAAAATAAAATTTATAATTACAATTGTCGATAGAATTAATAGTTGATCAATATATAAATATATATGCGATGATAAAAACTCATTTAAACGTTATCAAAATTAACAAATGCTTATAAAAATGTGAATTCGATCCTTAGAACATTCGCCCTGTCAACAATAGTATCATCATAGGCTCACCATGGGCTGACTGGCTTAAATGCAATCTGTAATGATTATATGTTATCTCATTGGTACAAAATAAGTGACACTGTCAGCTACATTCAGGGCCGGATCTATGGGTGGAGCGAGGGAGCGACCGCACCAGGCGCCAGAATCACACTGAAAAAAAGGCGCCTTTTCGATCAAATTGAAGAATAATTATTCTCAACAAAACTATCATACTGACTGTTATTATAACACGTATTTTCTACATAATAATCTATATTTTGATAAATTTGCATTTTTGAGCGCTTTTCCTCTATATATATATATATATATATATTATTACAATAATGTTAAATTTTTATTGAACAAAATTCAAATTTTTCACATTGCTTTGAAACTGTCTCTTTATTGGCGAAAAATCAAAATTTAGACTTTAACAATATAGGCGCCTTTTCAAGAAGTTTGCTCCAGGCGCCAAAATAGTACCATCCGACACTGGCTACATTCCAACTTATTCCTTTAAATATTTATCCGATAACTACCATATAATCTAAAGGCCATCATCAACAATTGACCTATTTTTATGGAGAATTTTACCTCAAAGCAGAAGTTCAAAAATCATAACTACATATAGTGCGAATGGAAAATTTTCAATACATTCTATTTAATCATGATAGATCATATTTTAGAACAATCAATCAACATTAGCAACCCGTTTTTCGCATCAGCGGTAGCATGGAAACTTTACCCGCCTGAACTGGTTTCAACGAGGAAACGCAGTGATGCGCAACGCGCGGTTTGATATAGGAGCGTGTTCAGACGCGCATTTGAGCACTACCGCAGTGCAGCAATGATAAGGGTGAGTGGAGCAGGTGCAGCGTTCAAAGTGTTTTTTTTTTCATGGTTGAGTGAACGGTGTCGGTTGGTGTGTTTGCCGGCGGTATGGCATAGCATGTGTGCACGCGTGTTCTGTACAATGCGTGTGCAATTGATTTTCTACGTTCATGAAAATCAGCCAATCAGAAACGAGATGTTTTACAGTTATGTATTTTTCGTTTTTAGATTTCATTTCTTTTAAATTTGGATTGTTGCTGTAATGTTCAGATGAAATTGAAATGATATGAGATTAACAAAACGAAAATGAAATACGTTTTTATTGATTTTAACATGCCTATCAATTAGAATAATAATTCGAACATTTACTTTTGAAAATGATGCTGGAAATTTGATTAGTTCTTCGATTCATTGTAATTTCTCTCGGTTCGTTTCGTTGCTTTTGTCGATGTCAAATAAAACTTTGAGCGACTATCAAATCTTACGTGAAAAACCATCAATGAATATCCATTTGAATTTTTCCTACATCAAATCCATCAATGCGTTGATAGTCAGTTTATCTTTCTGATATTCTGGATTTAGATGTAGTTAGTGAAGGTATGTAATCTCAGTAATGTACTCATTACCCCAAAGCGCATTTAATTATCATAAATGAGACATTCATTTAGCTTTGCCAAATAGGCTTTGTTTTGGATTTAGTTAATTTTAAGAGTTTTTGTAAAAATAATGAATAAAGAAGTAAGATATTTATTTATTTATCCTAATATACATTAAATTTTTCATAGTTTATCTAAAATATCAAGAATTTAGGGAAGAATCTTTAATATGATTATTTATATGATCAAATGATAATCAAATGCCGGTTGGTGTATCGGCTTCTGTTACACCATAAATTTATTCCAGTAGATTGTTTCTTTATTTTCAAGAAAGCGACTTTTCAGTACAGTATAGTTGGAATGGTTATAAATATTTTTTATTGATTTTATGGACTTTACTAATTAAATCAAGTATGTTTATAAGTATTTTAAAATTCAGTTTTTAATAAAATTATGTATGGCTTTCTATTTTTGATTCAATTGGTTAAAATAAAACAAAAAATTGTCAAATTTGCATGCATGAAAATGATTATTAATTATGTTACTATGGCATTTTGTACTTGTATATAAATTTATATGCGCTTAAATAATTATTGTTAGTCAGTAATGGGATAATCAATGTATTAATAAATCATGTTCACTGGTTAGAACCATCAATTTTATCTGGTGTTATTAATCTCAGGATAGTGGTAATTTTAAAATTTTTATATATGCGTGAAATATTCCATTATAAATTCGTGTGTTGGATAAGTGGTGTTGATTTATGCGTCTTAGTGCTATTGACTTGACTCTATATGTTTGTCTGCCTTGTCTGTAATAAAATATCACAAGTGTCCTGAACAACTGTAGTGGAATTTCTATTCTAAAATGTTAGTAGATTTTATTTATGGTGCCGATTATTGTATTCCGTTTGATGCCGAGAATGCGGCCTGATTCGTGATAATCATGGCCATCCGCCATGGATTTGATGATTCTTTCGTTGTCAGCAATGGCCATTCCATATAGATTTTATAAAATGTCTGAAGTTTAAATGAAAAGCTTACACATTTGGCTACGAATTCCTCGAAATGAAATAGTCGATTCTGATGAGGCTACAGACGTCCTCGTACATTTTTTTTTAAATTAATTAATTTTAAATTGAGAAATTTTAGCTAATTAAACGTCCTTGTTGAATCAATATCCTGTTGCATGTATCTCGCGAGCCGTGTGTGTGCGTACTTGTTTGTAATATATATATTATTAACATCGATTTTGTTTCCTATTTGGTATAATATAATTGCCAATCTAATTCCACATTGCTAATTCAGTGCCACATCTGGCTATGACACACGCACATTTATTATAGGTAAGCTAAGGTTTATATTATAAAAACCCACATCAGTGCCCATTCGATGGTGATCGGTTGCCGGTCGGTGTAATTATTTACAAATTATGATGATAGTAAAGACGAAAGGGCGGGTGAAATCGTACATCCGAAGAGTATGTAGATACACTGGTAAGACAAGACACTTGCAACTATAAGTTTTTACAAATATATTTCGGTTGGTGCGCATTTTGGCAATGATTTTGATTGACACGCTTCTATACATCGAGTGCTCGTGATTGGATCTTAATCGAATTGTACATTATTGACTCCTATAAAATGATGATATGGTGTTACAGGCTATTGCTTGCAAATAAATTTTAGGCGTAATCAAAAATCAATTATCGTGTGTATGGAATTGATAATCTGTTTCGAGGAAATTGCTAGCAGTGCATTGAAGAATTTATTGGGAAATTATAAATCATACGGAGTAGCAAATCGTAATTAATTGGTTTCGACAAAATTACTCTATTTTGTAAGATAAACGGAATGTTCTTTGCTAAAAATGATTGGATACGCCCAGAACAAAAGAATAATGTATGAATATCGTTACATCCGGATTTTAGTAAATTCAAGTTTTGACAATAGGATAAGTAAGATAAGCTAATTTTATGAAAATAAATAAGTCTTCTCCTTGATAATTTGTCCTTGTTTGGTTGAATGGTTGAATGATGAGCTAGCAAGTGGTTGAGGATTGGTTATGCAGGCTCTTAATAATATTCATGTCAATGAATTATTAAATGATTAATTGTTATTACATTGTTAAATTAGTGAATGGATAAACCGATGGAATGATAGTTGCTTTAGAGGGGGAACTTTTTGGGAATACACTGATAAATGAATAGGTAGTGGTATGAATGATTATATGCAAGAATGTATGGATTAGGGGGTTTATGAAAAAGCAAGTTACATAGGATTCTGGTATTGAGTTGTCGATACATACAGTGTATGATAATGAATGCTTAAACCAATTATACTCTACAGGTAATACCTTCTACACATACCAACCCAAGGGTAGAGTACCCAAGGATGTTAAATGCATCGGTAAAATGGAAAGACCAAACCATAAAAACGATTGAATAAACATTCAAATAGAAATTACGATAAAACTCGAGAGATAACAAAACACCAAACGATGAATAAGCAAATGATCACCATGGCTCTTGCAAATAGGTATCTGAGTGGATTAACAATGTTGAATGAATAGTACTTTCTCAGTTTCTGAATAAATATAGCACTAGGTGAAGGAATACTTAAAGAGATGAGTTTACCAGACGAAACAGAGCGAATCAACAGATTCTACTAAAAGTAAAAGAAAGTAAAGACAAGGAAAGACATCGAAACATCACGAATAGAAATAATAATAACTATATATCGTCAACACCTAGAATGAACAAAAGCGTTAAGTAAAAGAACAAAAACAAGAACTAAACTTGCTGCAAGATAGATGAAGGGATAAAACTCGCTGGTAACTCGAAAAATAAATATGAACCAAAGACAATCGAGAATATCTATTAAAAAATAAAATCACAGTATAAAAATGGAGCAAAAATAAATCGAAATAAAATCTTCATGACAAAGGCACGAGAACTAAGTTAAAAGGCAGTGAAAAACTTTGCAAAATAGGCGAACATCACAGACACCAAGAGTACGTAGAAAATGAATTCTAAAACTTATGTAAAACGACTCGGGAGAATAACAAAGTATATAGAGAAATCAATGAAAGTAAATATACAAGATACGAGAATAACATGATGGATATCAACGAAAAAGATCCAGCGAAAGAAACCAGGGAGCTCAAGGTTAGCCAAAGTAATATGAATATACAAGACAGTTATACGTACGATGCTCATATTAATAACCGGAACGAAGTATGAAAAATTATCCAACGTCAACGATAGAGAAGGGGAAACAAGTAGAACCAGACGGGTGAAATATACAGTAAATGAGAGAGTACAGAACACTAAACTAAGAACAGTGGGGAGAGATCTAGAAAGTATCACGAATTACGAACCCACATACATAGAAAGGGTTATGACTATATATAGTGTGAACAATGAATATATAAAGGTATATGATTATATAAAAATATATGTATATATATATATATATATATATATATATCAGCGCGGTATAATTAGTATATAACTTCGGGAGGTAAAATGAAATAAAATTCAGATAGAAGATTAGGACTCAATGTAGGTGAATTAATAGAATGAAACGGATCACAATTGAAATCAATCCCAAGACCACCACGGGAGAAATATGGAAGCAGAAAAGCGTCATGCTATCGCAAATAACATGCAAGGAATCTCATGGGGGGAACAATCTAATCGAAATTTTGAACAATGAATTTGTTAGTGAAGGAATAATCAAGGACCAGAGAGGAAAAATTGAACTAAAGTGAAAAGAAATAGAACAACTCTAATGATAAAGCCAAATGCAAGAAATGAACTACTAAGAATAGCTGAGGAAATCAAGGAGAGAAAGATATGGTCAGAATTTAACGGATAATATCAGACGTAAAAAGAAAACGGGTAAAGGAAAATGCAGGGAGCTAAAGATGAAGTACAAATAGTTAAACGAATCCAGCATAGTATTCATAAAAAATTGTTATAAGATGATGAGTAAAATATTCCGAGAGGGAGGTGGAATGATCAGAAGAACACCGTATCCGTATTTTGCGTAAAGGAGGAAAAACAACGAACTACCAGCAGGGTCATAACATTGAAAAGAGACGGTGATGGCAGAACTGGGTGCCATAAAGAGGACTAATTGTATATAAATAATTGCATATATCGGTGTATACACCCCAACCAAAATGATATATAATAAAAGTAGAGGGCCGATCACCATAAACAAAGATAAAATAATGCGAAAATCAAAACATTAAAATCTACGCTTATTTAAGAGTAAGGAAAATCAATCAGAGAAATGGACGTTTGGCAAATATTGTAGAGAGGACACGAGAACAAAATAGTGAGAACCGAGTGAACACAAGATAATAAATAAATCAAATAATGAATGTCGGGGACGACATTTGGCGAAGACGCGGAGGAAAATGAGAACAAACTACAAACTAAGATAACAACAAACGGGAGACCAATATGAAAGTCAAAATGGATATGAGAAATAATAGGAACAATCGGGAAAAATTAGACAAAAACATGATTGACAGAAAATGAAGAGCGCACATATAACAAAATAGAATGTGAATAAATAAACACGATAAAAATGACAAGGAAAACACAGAACGAAATGAACAAACAGAAAACAACAAGTAACAAATTCACAGAAAGAAAGCAAGGGCAAGGACATTTGAATGAAAAATCAAAATTACGAGAAACAACAAATATAAAATGAAACGCGATACAATATAATAGAACAAAAGTGAAAGCTTAACATCATGACACGGAAAATTAAAATAACAAGAGACACTAACAAAAATGAGACCAATTAGAAACATTGAACAAAAGTTTTAGTTATGGAAAACGAACATACTGCCTACTTTTACGATGGAACAAAAAGTTACAATAATGAAAAACGAACGGACTGTCTACTTTTATTACGAAACAAAAATTTGCAATTGCGGGAATTTGAATGATAAATTTGAATAAATTCAGAAATGATAGAAGCAATAATATCAACCACTCCAGGAACAACTAGGGAGAAATGCGTATAGATGTAGATATCCGGATATAGGTAGATATATGTATATGAATATATGTTTATGGATAAGGGTATATGTATAAGTATATGCGTGTATATGTAGACATAGATAAACAATTAGATGAGATAATGAAAATAAATGAACAACCAAAGTTACGTGCCAAAAGTAAAATAGCAAATAGACGCGGAAATAAGTTAAAAACATAAAATATAAGGAGTGGAACAAAGAGGCCCATAAACAGAAAAACAACGAACAAATTTTGAAAACGTAAAATATACGAAATGAGAAACATTATGACGGGGGAAATCAGTGAGAGGTAACATAAAAAAAAAAAAAAAAAAAAAAAATCAAAGCTAAGGAAAATATACAAATACGGAAGCGTGATAAATTACAAAATTGAGCAGGGATGTTTAATAAATAAACCAATCACGAATAGAAGGGTAACGAATAAAATGGATAAACAAATATTAACGAGTGATGCGAGAGGGATCTGCCTGAGGAAATAGTGAGCATATTAACGAGAAACAAGTCAACCGAAGCGGTGAGAGTGAAAGAGATAGCAATAAAACGTTAACCAGACAAGAGACGTGGACATATTTAGAATAATGAAGAAGGAACAAGAGTAATCGAGATAAGTAGATTAAGAGCACGGCGTAAAAATGAGAATAAAGAATAAAGAATTACGAAAATTGAGAGCAAATGAATAAGGAAAAAAAAAAAAAAAAAAAAAAAATTTTTTTTGTTAGGATTTAGGAAATCCACAACCTATGAGCTACGCTCAGCGTAGTGCAGATAAGGCCCAGGAAAGTACCAACTGTCCTGACGAAAGATGTGGAACAGGGCCCATCGCATATACTGGAACATCTCTGCGTGTGACTGATCACCACACGATCGGAGATCGACCAGTGCGAGTGTTTCGCATCCAGAGTCAGGAGAGTGGGGAAAACCCGGAAGAGTAGTAAAAAGAAGCATGCAGGAGAAATAAAAAGAGACCAAGTAAATGGGAAAAGACAGAGCGGAGTAAAGGGAAACAATTAGAGCTTAAAGACTCAATTCATAAGATAACCGGTAGGCAGAATAATAGAGGACAAAGAGAGTTAAAGGAAAACGAATAATAGATGCGAATAATAAATGCGAATAATAGATGCGAATAATAGATGCGAGTAATAGATGTGAATAATAGATGCGAATAATAGATGCGAATAATAGATGCGAATAATAGATGCGAATCCGGAGTCAGGGGAGTGAGGAAAACCAGTAAAAGCAGTAAAAAACAGGCATGCAGGGGGATAAACGTTTAGAAAGTGCACAGTGACTAAAGTAAAGACAACAAAAATAGTGAGCCTAGGACAAACAGAGAAATGGAGAACAAAACATGCAAGTCAGGGAAATTAAAACTGAGCTGTGAAAAGTCCAACCAGTTCGGAGATAGTAAGGCCGAGTTGTTGAATAGTCCAGCCGGTCAGGGAAATTAAAACTGAGCTGTGAAAAGTCCAGCCAGTTCGGAGATAGTAAGGCCGAGTTGTTGAATAGTCCAGCCGGTCAGGGAAATTAAAACTGAGCTGTGAAAAGTCCAGCCAGTTCGGAGATAGTAAGGCCGAGTTGTTGAATAGTCCAGCCGGTCAGGGAAATTAAAACTGAGCTGTGAAAAGTCCAGCCAGTTCGGAGATAGTAAGGCCGAGTTGTTGAATAGTCCAGCCGGTCATGGAAATTAAAACTGAGCTGTGAAAAGTCCAGCCAGTTCGGAGATAGTAAGGCCGAGTTGTTGAATAGTCCAGCCGGTCAGGGAAATTAAAACTGAGCTGTGAAAAGTCCAGCCAGTTCGGAGATAGTAAGGCCGAGTTGTTGAATAGTCCAGCCGGTCATGGAAATTAAAACTGAGCTGTGAAAAGTCCAGCCAGTTCGGAGATAGTAAGGCCGAGTTGTTGAATAGTCCAGCCGGTCAGGGAAATTAAAACTGAGCTGTGAAAAGTCCAGCCAGTTCGGAGATAGTAAGGCCGAGTTGTTGAATAGTCCAGCCGGTCAGGGAAATTAAAACTGAGCTGTGAAAAGTCCAGCCAGTTCGGAGATATTAAGGCCGAGTTGTTGAATAGTCCAGCCGGTCAGGGAAATTAAAACTGAGCTGTGAAAAGTCCAGCCAGTTCGGAGATATTAAGGCCGAGTTGTTGAATAGTCCAGCCGGTCAGGATAATGAAGATTGAGCTGTTGAAAAGTGCCAGCCAGTCGTAAAGGCCTAGAAAACCAGTGAGATAGCATTTAAGCTACAGTGAGATAACATTTAAGCTAACAGTGAGATAGAATATTAAAGCTAGCTAGAAACGAATTGAATTTAGATACGAGAATTCGAATTTAGGGAGGATTAAACGAGCTCGTGGAAGGTGATAATAAAATTTTTTAGTGAGAAAGAGAAACAGAAAAGGAAAATGAATTAAGGAGATAATGGAAATAAAGAATAAGTGTGAATAGATGATGGGTAAAAGAGGAAAATAATTAACTAATTAAAGGGGATCACAGGTAGATAGACAAAGTTCTACAGAATTTTTTTGGTTTAAACCGGGAAAATTTTTTTTGTTGGTTCCAGAGTAGAACCGAGTAAAGAGTAATAGGTGAATTAGATATGCAAGAATAAGTAAAATAGCGAAAATAGCGCAAGAGGATTAAGAAAATAAAGGGGGCAATAAGCAGTGACCGACAACGACCAATTGATATTATAATTGATAATTATAGATAATTGATACGACCCCATAGATAATTGATACGACCACATAGATAATTCAACATCGACGAAAATATTTTGATTATGGTTATTCACAACCGACGAAATAGGAATTGTACATCATTCGGAAGTTTCAAAAGTAGAAGCGGACCAGATAATGATTTTTAAAGTTTCAAAAGTAGAAACGTGGAAATTAAGAATTTTTAATAAGTCTCGAAAGCGGAGACCAATGGGATAAGAATTTTGTTTCAGATGATTGTTTTGAATGCAAAAACGAATGAGTTAGAAATTTGTAAGGTAAAGAGTGGCAAGTTAAGGAATAATAAAATTGGTAAAATTTTGGGTAGGTATATAACAGAAAATAAATGAAATCTCAGTAGAAATGACAAGAAATGGATTTATATTAGATAACCTGGTAAGAGAGAATGAATGAGAATATAAGAAGAATAATGGAAATTCTAGTTAAGAATGGGTTATAGAAATGACAAGGAATGAGTCAAGTACAGATGAGAGGCAATACAAGTACAACTGCGAATATAGTTTCAAACTTAAGAAGAGAAACCGTTAAGTAAAACAATGAACTAAGTCAAGAAAAACGGCAACGATGACAATAATAGTTAATGAAAGGAGGAAATCTAAAGGGTAACCGCTATAGTAAACTCAAGAAATGATTAAAACTGGAAACAACCGAGAACAGAACAAGTACCATAGTAATGAAGAAAAACTAAGAGGCAATACAAGTTAATAGATAAAGAGATAGTCATTCAAAGCCAAGAAAACCATAGAAACGAGGAAAAAGGACACGAATTAAAATAAATAAGGATCGAGAAAATTAAGTAGAACATGAGAATAAAGGTGTAAACTAAGGGAACGAGGAAACAAATATTAAGAGATGCCCAGGGAAACCAAAATAAAAACATTGCAACTATGTTATATATTATATAATATATAATATATAAATTATAATTTATAAAGATAATAAACGGTAAGGAGGAGTGATATTTTTCTAGTAAGGTAAATCAATCAATCAAGATAACAGCCAAGTATCAACAATCAACCAGAATTCATCACCAAATCATTAAGCCAATCGATAATAGAACCAAGTGTGTCAAACGAAGAATAAATAAGAGCTGCAAAGAAAGGAAAACGAACAATCAAATCCAAGCAAACGCAAGAGAGTGAAAAGGAGAAATCAAAGCGACATCTCAAAAATGGAAAGTCGGCCCTCAAAAGAGAGTGGTAAAAGGAATTTCGAAACAGTCAGTTGAGAAGTGTAAAACGCCAGTGGAACTTCACGAAAGAGGAAATAATGTAAAAGCAGAACTAGTAAAAGACACTGAAACCTAACTAAAGAAAGAAACCAATGATGGAGAGGTAATAGGGATATATGAGCGAACAAGCTAGTTGAGATGCAAAATCAGACAACCATCCTTACAAAACTATGCAGTAACATAATCGAGTATCAATCTGAAATAGAAAGAAAGCAACCTCCAAGAATAAATGTATTACAATACGTTGGAAGCAGATCACAAATTGAAAACAACCCAACTAAACAATAACAAGGATGAAACACCTTACTGATCACAAAGGCACGAGAAGCAGAAGAAAGATGGAGTAGACGAAAAGAACTTCAGGAAAAAAGAGAAGAAGAGTATTGGAGGAGGAGAAAGGAAGAACTGTCGAGAGTTGATATCATGAGACTAACCATCAATGACAGCCAGAGGGAAATGATAGAAGAAATGTGTGAAAGACAACAAAGAAAAGTAATACAATCAATATGATGAAAGTGGTACCGAGCAACAAACGGGAATTACAAAGAACTCTGGACTCAAGAGTGGAAATTGAAACAATCGAAAGAATAGAAAATGTAACATTGGACCATCAAAATATCAGAATAATTGGGAACAATCGGAGAAATTATAAAAATACGGAAAATTAGGCTGATATTACAGCAATCCAAGAGTATCGCATGAGAGCAGTCAACAGAAGATATTGCCACAAATCGAAGACCAACGAAGTCCACGAGAATCGAAATGGTGAAAATAATGAAAACATCGTGACAGAAGAACGGTAAAAAATGAAAGCCAGCAGCGAGGACATAATGAGCGTAATTGTTCTTTGAATATGATGTGTTGGGATAGTCAGAGAATGAGGCATTGCGAAAAGAAATGTCGTCGCATAAAAGGTGTTACGAATGTAAAAGAACAGGACACTTAATTAACAACTGTCCGAATGTGACAAATCCAGAGGAAAATCAATCACGGAGAAGTACCGCAGAACCCACCAAGCCAATATGAACTGAGAAAAGAATTCAACAGTCAGAGAAAAAGAATTTTCAACCTCCAGTGTCAATAAAATAACAGTCGACAACCGTACGTAGAAGGGAAGAAACATGTAAAACTCAACGTATCCGAAGAATTGAGAAGACAATGTATAGAACAAGGTAACATAATAAAAGAATTTGTGATGAAAGAAAAGAGACAGGATGAATTGATAACGATATGGGGGCAAGTTGCCGAAAACAAAACAAAGAAACTGAAGTACAAAAATCAACGATACTCAGACTAAACGAAGATGCAAGGTCAGCCGAATTAAGAATCAACGAAATAATGAATAAGCAAGAGAAATGCAGAGAAATGGCAGCAGACACAAAAATGATGTCGGCCAAGTAAAGGAAACTGAGGGTATAAAGAGTGAAGTGGAAATTAAAGAAGAAGTGTAGATGAAAATAGTAAATAGGAAGTGTACATATGTAAAAATTGATGTATAATGTAGCAAAGGATCGATGTATAAGTAATTAAAATAGAAATGGATCAAGTAATCAGTTCGGAAAATACTAAATTTGAACCCTCACAGTGGTGAAGGAGGACAGAAGCCCAAATGAGAAGAAAGAATATAAATCCAGAAGAAAGATAAAAGAGTGCAAACCCGGAAAGAATGCGTTAAACGAATATCCAAAAGTAATACCTAATTTGGAACCCCTAAACAAAGAACGGTAAAAGATCCTGATAAATGAGACGAAAGTCACAGACCCAGTGACATTGGAAACTTAATCAAATCAAGCGAACTTAGATCAAAATCGAAAACAATTCGAGTTACCCATTAAAGAAAGAAAATCCCTTAATAAGAGCAATACCGTAAACAAAACCACCAAGAAAAACCAAAAGAAAAATCAATGTGTCAAATCACCCAGTTGAACAAAAGTTCCGAAGACCCTTGAGCAAGGTCTGTCATATACCATCAAATGATCCAGAAAATCAGAATCCCAACCTAAAAATCCAAAGAGAATATGGGAAAACAGTCAAACCCCGATAGAGAGAATCCTATGATCTTCAGTAAGTATTACGAGCTAATTATGAAAATCAACAACAGGAATCAAACATGCCTACAAAACCCAGCCGAAAGATTGAAAACCGAACCCAGAAACGAGAAGAAACAACCAACTGAAGAATTGATCCAGGAATAAAACTGTTGCATGTGACTTGACTTGAGTTTGGACACGAGATAAGTATGTATGTGTATTATGACCAGTCACTGTATGTGGCAACTGCTTGAATTTTAGCTTAGACCTTTTTCTGATAATTCAATTTTAACATGTCTTAAACTGTTATAGTATGTTTATGGGTTAATGGAAATGTAATAGACTATGATCTGGGAAATTCATATGTCTAACAGAATTGCGGGACGCAATTTTAACGGGTCCCGGAGTGATTTGTTGGGCTAGAACCGAGAATCGAGAGCTTGTTTTAATGAATCAAAAATACATAACATAAAAATCGCACCAAGTTAAATTAAAACACCAATCAATACAAATTAAAGTACATAACACACTGATGATAAATAAGACCCGGGTGATAAAATAAAGGAACGAAAATAAAGGTCGCAATCACTAACACAATTAGGAGAAACATCACATTCGGAATGGCTAACAACTAAGAAATAAAATAATAATAAATAAAATAATGGGTAATAAATTAATTATTAATATGAAAAATTTCTAAATAAATAAATTTAAAATTTAAAATAAATTATCTAGTAAACTGGTAAAATAATAAAAAGTAGAATAAAAGTAGTAAAATTAGATCAACCATAAAATTTATAAAACTAAATTGTTTAATGCAAACTAAAAATAAAACCAACAAAATTATTTAAATTATAAAACTTATAAAACAAAATTGTTTAAATTAATGAAACTAAAGTAGTTTATAATTTATTTAAATTAATCTATAATTAACCTATAAATTAATCTATAACTTATTTAAATTATAAAACTTGTAAAACTAAATTAAATTAGCAAAAACTATTTAAATTATAGAATTTATAAAAATAAATCTTAAAAATTAATAAAAATTAGAATTTTGATTAATTAAATTAATTAAATTAAAAAATAAGCAATTACACACATTCATGCATGCATGCAAAAATTAATCAGAATTGCCTCGCATTCTAATTGGATATAACAGCAGAGAATGCGTAGGCGTATAATTCAATCAGTATAAATACTGAGTGAAATTTCATTTAAAAAACGGTCACGCTCAACTGGTTACCCAACAATTCATTTACTGGCAATGAACATATGCTCTCAATTTTCGATTCCATGCCATCGCGGTGAGGTAAATTTGATTTTTGTTTTGTGTAATATAATTTTGTTAGGTCTAATGTTATTTTAAATTGAAGTTAATTTTAGTTAATGTTATTTAGTTAATTTATTTTGTTATTTAGATAATATTATTTTAAATTGAATTTAATTGTTAATATTGGTATGGTATTATTCATTTTGTTGTTTTTAAGCCTATTATTAAACAATTTTAGGAATTAATAAAATTTTTAACGGAATTTGTTTTTAATTACTTCTTATGTTTGGCGTATGTTATTTTGTCCTTTTTGAATAATATTATAATTTAGGTTGTGTTTTTCTGGATATTTATGTGTCGATGGTCTGGACTGGGGGAAGGTTTGTGGACGGGCGGCACTACGTGCTGTTAGTCGGCAGATGTTTCACCAGTTGAGTCCATCGGGGTAGGGAATATAGATAGGGAGATGAACGGTTAGAGGGGGTAAAATCAATTGCGATAGTTTAGGGCCCTATTTAGAGTTAGAAAGTGTAGGACTTTTACTTTATTGAGTATATATTATTGAGTTAGGAGAAATATTAGAATAGTTACGAACTGCTGTCGAAGAGGAAGTAGGTTTAGGCAATTTTATAGAAACCACGAATAGTTAAGACATTTGATCGTTCAGGATTAGGAGTACAGGCAGATCCCTGCTCAAATTTTCATGAGCAGTGTGGAAACATGTTTATTAACTTGTGAATAAGGGCCAATCCCTGCTCAAATTTTTTGAAGGATAATTTGGATATTATAGGGAGTATAGAATAATAATCATTAGATGAAAAACAAGGGCGGATCCCTGCAAAAAAGTTTGTAAGAGAACAATAGGAAATACCCGTAATCGAGGACCACAAATGATCTAAAACCAGCATACATAGTGAATAATGACGTAAGACCTTCTATCGGCAGTCTAGAACCCGAAAAGAAAATACAATGGGGAGTAGTTTTAGTAATAGAGCTCACCTGCTCATTGTTTTTTCGCCTTTGTGTACAGTACCAACATGGTCGTCACCATGGGTACACAAATGGTTTAAATTGCAATAGTCATGGAGGTGCTTAGGAAGGAGTCGAGTGAATATCTAAATTACCCCTGACGTATTTAAAACATAAAATGACACACCCCTAAGTAACCAACAAATTATATATTTCATTTTTATTGATTTATTGGTTCCTGGTGATATCTTATATTAAAAAATAAACCCATTTACAATTTTATTTAAAGTTATGAATAATACTAATATATTCTTATTTTAATTTTCTTAGCGTTATTATTATTTGTTAGATGTTACTTGTTATTTTTATTGTTATTATTATTATTATTATTATTATTATTATTATTATTATTATTATTATTATTATTATTATTGTTATTATTGCACATTTGCACAATTCGACAGAGAAACACATGCAAAAATGAGCTAATTAAAAAGAGAGAAAGTTGATTTTTCAGTTGCTCTTTTCTTTAATAATCAACAGTGAACGGTTAATTTCTGCTAAATGAAATCAATGTGTGTTGTTTGTTTTTCTTTTGAACTGGGTACAGGATTGTTTATTTGGTTTTGTATTGCAATAAGTGCACATTATTTTTAAAACAGAAATTTTATTTTGACAGAACAAAGTGTGAGAGTGTCAACAGAGATTTCATATATAAGTAGACTGGTTTTTCAGTCAAATCACCAAAAATAAAAGCTTTTAAGAAGAATTGCAAATTCAGAAATTGATATTGCAATATAATTTAGAGCATACTTATTTACACATCCGATCTCAGGAATATATATATATATATATATATATATAAATCACAATTACAAATCAAAAAATATATATAACAATCACCTCCAAATAACTTCAATTCTTTATATATAAAGAATTGAAGTTATTTGGAGGTAATTGAAATATATATTTTTTGATTTGTAATCGTGATTAATAAATGAATTTATTGAACCAGTGTTTGTGTTCTTATTTATATAGGAACCATCAAGTTGAGATTTGAGAATGTCAACAAATGGATTTGAAAAAGTAAAATAATAAAGATGATGAATTAATTTTATAATAAGTAAAAATAAATTAGATGTTCGTACCTAAAAAATAATTCTTTAATCTAATCCCTAAAATTATTGATATTACCCCTATTAAATTAAATTAATAAATTAAAATAATTAATTAAGTAAATCGCATGCCTAAATTGATAACGTGGACGGCATAAAAAATAAAAATTAAATCATCAACCAGTCAGTAGAAATACGAAGCTAGATGAATAAATTTGGTAAGTAAATAATGAACGAAATTATTTTCAGGAATTGTTTCAAACTTTTGAATACATTTTATTCAGTGTTTATTAGCGTTGTTTGTTTTTATCTGTCAGAAGTTATAATAATAAAAATATCAACAAAAAATAGTCAAAGTTTTATTTAATAAATACGATAAGTCATCACATTCAGCTGCTAGATAAAGTGTTAATTAAATAAATCCTGTGTCCAAATAATCAAGAATAAATAGCATATTGGTTATATGGCGACGACAAAATTACGCCGTTTTGCATGTCGCTTTTGTCGAGAAAACCGATTGCATTTTCCCATTTTATCCTGTGTATAAAACTGAGAAAATTGTTCCTCCCATGCATCCTTCCAATCCTCAATTACATCACTTTGATTTAAAATTAATTCAGTTTGGCCCATAAATTCGGTTGTTTTCACACTGGCCATAACTAAATACGAATGACCAAATTCAAAATCTACACAACCGCAGTCCACAAGCTCTTTGTGAACCCACATTGAATTCCCTTCAATAGATTCTAAATTAAGTCCCGATACACGAGAATCTTGTTGATTTCTTGTCCAAACTTGTTCTATTTCAGAAATGAATCTAATCCACTGACCCCTTGATTCCCTACTCTTGATATTTACTTTGAGATCTTAACAGAGATCTTCCATCAATTTTATCAAAAACAACAAACAAATTTACTTATTTCCTTGCTGCAAAATCTCTTAAAATTAATTCTTCTACTTTTTTTTTGACAAAAATTGCAACTCATATCTTCTAAAAAGACAAAAATCAGATCACCATTTAGTAAGATAATCGCCATCATAATGATCGGATTATTAATTATAACAATAATAATTATTACACAATCAGATTAAAAACTCTCACTTGATTTCACCAAATGACGCAATTTTGCTAAAAATTTAAACAATGAAAAGTTTTGTACTTGAAAACACAATCTAACTTACATATCTTTTCTGCAAGGATTCTTTAGGGAATTTGTTTGTTTGTAACCCGGGGCACAATGAGTACACGTTTTTCCAGTTACTCCAGACTTACATAAACATTTCCCACTTACTTGATCGCAAGGTTTGCCTGAAGAGATCCAATTGAATGGCATAAGCAAGCTGAAGGTTAACTATAACTTCGTATTAGAGAATTAGAAAGCTTACGTTTACAAGCATTTCTATGATAAATAGGATAAGCATGTTGCCGGAAATATCCCGGAGCACATTGATTACATTGGGGTCCAGTTGTGTTATCACCACAATCAATGCAAGAACTACCATGAGTTCTACCAGATTTCAGGAAGACATTTAAATCGAATACACATTTTGTCGAATGATTGTTACACTCACATCCTTTAATTTTTCATGAAATTGGAATTAAATTTTATAAGTTTACTTTTACAGACAGCTGGGTTTCGAATCGTTGCTGAACTCCACGGTTGATCATTGAATTCTTCATGACATTTTTTCACAATCCTTTCCAGCAGTACTATGCTGGCATTCGCATTCATAGGTATTATCAGTATTTTTAATTATCGTCGAAGCGTGCCCATGACATAGGGGTTGACCACCAATCATGATATCAGATGAACCAAAATGATATACATGATTTTCTGCATTTCGCTTTTTTCTCAACAATGAATTTTTGAAATGTTCTTTAGGCGATAGAATATAACTGATTCGTATTTCTGTAGCTGTTAACCAGTTTTGTTCATCTTTAGACAATACATCACCGAAATTTCTGCCTTGTCTTGGATTGAATGGGATAAGCCTGAATAGTTTTTCATCACCTCCATAGTCCATACTTTTTTCCAAATCAAAACAAACTGGTTTCAATGAATTAATATCGGAAATGTATTAACTGTATCTGAAGTTAAAACCGGCATCTTAAATGTTAGTTGACAGTCTTTAGCAAAATATTGCCAAGGAGACCAATCATCTGTTTCACGGTCCATTTATAAATTATAATGCCATCCGGGTTGTGACCACATAATTCCACAGTAATAAATGATATTAATGACCTCTTTTTCAAACCTAGTGTAAGATTAACGCTAGTTGGGTAATTACTTTCCCGAACACCTTCTGAGATCCAACAAGTTTCCTTACCTCTTATGTGTGGATCAACTACCATGTTTGACGATTTGATAATTTAGGATCTAAAGAATTACATTTCTCACAGGAATTATGAACTTTCCCTTGTTTGTCAAACCATTCTGTACAAATACTTTCCGCCCCGTTTTCTCCACACGTAGAGCTAGCTTCAATTTGCATTGGTTGAGCCAAATTAATTAATAATGGTTCACAAGGTTTCGGATCTCCATTGGCATTATAGCAAGTCTGTAACTCTCCATTAAGCCCGCCAGACCTATGAATAAGATTAGAAATTTTAAAAAGAATTTCATTCAGTTTCGTAATAAATGAAACCCGGAAGAATCGTCGTAATTTATAGCAAATGTTTCAGTTATTTTTGACGCATGCTTCAATTCTCCAATCACAACTATTGATTTTTAATCCCATTGTTCGTAATTTTAGGGCCCCTATAAATTATTTGTGCGCATTTTTGAAAGTGTGTAAATCCATTATTCAATATATTAAGCTTTACGATTTTTAGTAATTCTAAGGGTGACATAATGTGCAAAAGCAATTTGATTTCTATTTGAAATAATTTTCATGGGCTAAATTTAATCAGTTTTAACACTTGTATTAAATTTATTTATCAAAAATTTTGTCGGGAAACAGGAAAATAAATAATTTTAGTCAAATTATTTAAAAAGGATATTTTAATTTATTAATCTTTAAATATATTATTTTGCATTATTTGACCTCTAAATATGTGGTTGGTTTCTGGATAGTAAATATAATAAAATATAATAGTAAATATAATAGTAAATATTTTTATTTAGAATTGAAATGGAAAATAAAGAAATTTTTGACCTTAAATGCAAATTACGACCAGTCAACAGTTAAAAATGATGAAGTTTACAAAGAATTAATCACATCCTTGATACATCCTTAAATGTGATCAAGCAAAAAGAAATAAGGACAATTTTCAAACATATATATTTCTGCTTTTATAAAATTAAAGTATTGACATTTCTCCAATTATGTTTTGTCTGATACTATTTGCCTATGAAAAAGTTTATTTTCATAAATATCTATTTGTCAGCCATTTTTAAAAATTAAAATAATTTTAGAGTATTTTAGAATAGAATAGAATATTTTGAAATTTGTCATAAAGAAATGAAAAGGCAACTATTGGAATTCTCACATAGCCCAGGTAAAGATTACCATATAATAAGCATTAAAATATAATGAAGGCCTTATAAATTTGGTGTGCAATATAGTGCATTAGGACCACTGACAATTTATTTTGGAGCGGTTAAGTTTTGATTTGACCAATCAATGTTGTAATATAAAACTTTTATTGACTCCTTTTTTGTTTCAAGTTGATGACAATATTTCATTAATTGTTTTCAGTCTTTCCCTTAAGATATTTCTAAGCCAATGCTTTGTTATATTGGCTTTTGATGGTATTCTTTTATTATATAAATATTTTTTAGATAATAATTTTAAAGATTTCGTTTTATTTCAACCATTCTGTCCAGGTTCAAAAGCAATAATAATCGTCTCAAGATTTTGGATTATTCAACGTTTGAGTATAGACAGAATATTTTATCAGTTTCAGACAAAGTTTTTATCAAGTTTTTGAAGTTATCGGTGGAATTTTTACTAATAATTGATCTGTCTCCAAGCGTGCCTTGAAATATACAAATATCTATTACAATTACTATATCCATTTGGTTTCTGCTAACACAATTGAACAAAGATTCGCCATTCAAAACTTGGGACTCATTTCCTTTTCCATTTATTCCCCTTGTTCATGCTTCTCAAAATTCTGGAGCAACATACTCTTTATTTTATACCTTTCCCTCATTTTGCTCATTTTAATTCTTGTCAACGAAACTCACATATCTACTCACATCCAGCCACTGTATACAGTACCAACGTGGATATATGGGAGTTAATTTTTAATAATCACCGTGGTCATCTGCCAACGGATCATCTCCTTTTACAACCTAGACATTTCTGCGATCTTGTTCTCAGTACGATCCAACATTTCCTAAGTCGACAGTTCTGTTAATAAGTTATATATTGTATAATTATCACATTTATAATACGAAATTTAGCTGTTATTTACTTTAGTTACTTTTAGTAAACTTACCCATATTCAATAATGGATTTACAAGTATAAAATAATCCATTATCAAAGAGCACATTTGGAACAAAACCGTAAAATTAATAAAAAAGTGATTAACAAAAAAACAATCAAATTTCAAAAATCTTTATTTTATGAAAATTTATAAAACTTTCAATCACTTTCCTCCACTGGAAATTTTTTAACTCAAAGCAATATTTTCAGTGATAAATTTTGCGAGTCAAATTCCATCTGAATATTATAGATAATATATACAATAAAACCATCAGGGTCATCGGGTAGAATAATGCTTTCGTGTTATGCAGGAATGGCAGAGCTAAATTACAATGTTAAATTTTAGTGATTTTCAAATGCTAGAAATATTAAGAAATTTATTTCATTTTCACTGCAATCTAAATATGTTCCAGTATTGCTCTATTTTGACGGTTGCAAATCTTTGATATGTCAAATTATGAAAAGGGTGGAGAATTAAACGAGAAATGAAAGAACGTATTAACATCAATATTTACGACAATCATAAAAGAATCCATAGAGCTTTCAATGTTGGAGATATAGTAGTAATTAAAATGGATTTACGAAATAAAGATTATGATCGATAATCGAGACCTCATGAAAATATGAAGAAATTTTTGAAATGATAGATAATTCCGAGACTAGTCATTTAGAATATTTAATGGTTAAAGCTTTTTAAGGCGTGGGGAAGGCAATAAGTAATCTAATAATGAAATTACTTAATTGATAATTATTATGATTGGTTTAATGTGTGTGTGTGTG
>CAUHTR010004799.1:0-12157 GCA_959609185.1 Schmidtea polychroa | reverse complement strand
CGCGCGCCCGCAACCGCGCTGTTAAAAAACGCGCGTAAACAATACCGCGGTTTTGAGTGCGCGTTTTTAACGGCGCGGTTGTGGGCGCGCGGATATAAATGTATACTATTAAATTGTGGATAAATTGAAAGATTTGCAATAGATAGATAAAACAATGTGTTTAATAAAATAAAAATGATCATTGACCAGAATTAACATTGTTCAATCCTTACTGAAATATTCGATTGAGCATACTTATTATAATGATATAATATGCATGATTAAATCGCATGGTTCATGAATTCTTATCGGGTTTTACCCAAAAAAAATAACAAAAATGCAAAATTAAATAACTCTAGTGCTAAATAAAATACTTTTTGTTGGGGTTACACAAAAATGTTTAAAACAAATGAAAATCGAAATTCTTAGAAATTAATTTAAAGTTAATTAGATATTCAAAAATAGAAAATTAATATTTTTCATGATGAGTGGAGGCCGAGAAGTATGACAAATTCAAAGTTAAAGACAAAGAAAATAAATTTAAAATGATTAAAGGTTCGTATGATGAAATTAATTTATTAAATAAATTATTTTTTAGATTTTATTCGAAAATTATTATTACCTTGAAAATATCTCAGATGATTCATATTTAAACTAATTAATAACTTGAATGATCAATATTCAAGATAAATATTTACTGGATTATATTAATGAATAGAATTTAAAGTTCTTTCTTTGATTAATTTAAATTTTGATTAATTTAAATATTTACTTATACTTGTTATTTTTGCAATAATTTCCTGTATTTTAGTTCAAGAATGTTTAATTTTACTAATTATTACCTAGTTATTGGAAAATCTTATTTTTTATGTGATTTAATTTATATTATTTTTATGGTTTATTTATTCAAAGGTTAAAAAGCATTACCGAAGTAATACTTACTACGCATGAACGATCAAATGACAAGCCTGTTTAATCAACGGCATTCTTTCTACAAGTAAAAAGAAGCTCACCCACCGAAGATTACTATCCCTAAATATGCACTTTTCTTTTTTACGCACTTGTTACTGTCTAATCACTTTTCTATTATACTAGATCCCCCATTATGACCTGATCCGAGTGCTGATCATTCATTCATAAGTAGATGCTTACCATAAATTCAAAATAGCTGATATTACCCATTAACTCAGATTTGAGATGAACAAGCACCCAGGATCCATGCAATGTCAATTATACTGTATCAATTTAATATAATCTACCAACTTTATTAGGTTCGATTGATTTCTCCACATTGTAATTCCAAGAAACTAGTTTTTCTCTTATCAAAGCTATTACCTAGCCAACGCGAACCTTATTACTGTATGTAAACCTTAGTTATCTCAAAGAACATGAGATATCCGGCTGATACTACAAGGAGGTAAAACATACAAAACAGCCTTGACGAAGTGAAATGGAACAATTTGTTAAAAAGCTCAGGACTCAATTTCAAAATATCTTAAAGTTAACTGTGCTTCCTAACTACTGGTTAGTATACATCAGTATTAAGAGAAACCCGAAATATCCATCCGCAGATACTAAAGTTAAATATGCCCTTAGCAAATTTAGTTAGTAGACACTAGTGTAAGGAGAAACTCCAAGGCGATATCTTATAGTATTAGAACCAGGCTTATAAGGAACATTACAACACTTAACTCTGACGTCACCAAGCGTACCATACAATACTGCACCTTCTTGCTGGATAAGACCACTAAACTCTTTTAGTACACTTTTTCGTACACTTTCGTAGAGCGGAACATTCAACCCTCGAAAACTTCCAGGCATTCGACACCTGGCAAAGCGTAGATGCTTACTATCACCTCCAATATATCATATCAAATATTTCAAATCCCTTCCTAAAAATCTGGGTAATGCGTAGATACGACTTGATGCAATTGAAAACCCTTTCCCAAACATGGTAACAAGGTACAAACAACCTGCAGTATGACAAAAAGAATGTGACTTTTTCATTGGTTGGCAACGTTTACCTCTTATACTATCAAAATGGCAAAACTCACACAACAAATCTATGTAACACCCAAACATCAACACTTCCGACCACCACGGCATACACCACTACACCATCTCTCCCCTGTTACCCGATGTTTATTGCCCCTACAATATACCACTGTCATACATATCATACATATCCCCAAATAATACCACCTCAACTACAACACAAAAACAACTATATAATACCAACCACTCTAATAAAAAACCATATACCTCAACAGACCCAACTCAACAACCAAGACATGATAGACATAGACATAGACATAGATGACGTCATACTTTAGATAGTTCTGAATCACAATTATCCCTCATATACAAACCACCCATAAACATCGCCAAATTATGTTCCTTAACACATGTCATTTCAAGTGATATGCCCCGTCACAGACACACCATCACACATACTTCATATAACTGATACTCTATCCTTATCCCCACCTAAACTCGCGACACACAACTGCTTGCATTAAACTCTTCCATGAATCTTTTTGAGCACACCTCTTCTTTTGAAAGTTCCTCGCAAAATATCTCCATTGATATACTGTCTAAAACCACACATTTAGTCCATATTACTAATTCCATCCTTTCTTACCAAATTCATCGACAAATCACAAAACATTAAATGGTTGCGTAACATTTCCCAGGGCCCTCTTATCTTGTTCCTCTTCTGTCATTTCATGATTTACAGAAATTAAATCGTTGATTTCCAATCGTTTTGAAAAACTTCCATTAATAATTTGCAACGATCTTGCTGAGCCACAATCACATGGACAAGTTCCACTGCTGAAAAGACATCTCTTCGCCATATTGCTCATTGAAATACGACATATCAAACATTCGTTATCTTCCATATTTCACTACGGCCAAAAATTCAAATAAAAATTAACTTGCCCAAACACTTTTGTTTACGTCTAAGACACATCAGAAGAATTTCTTTGTAATGAATATCACACGCTTTATTTGTACTAAACCATTGTTTGTTAAACCATTTATCGTGTCCAATAACTTGAGATTGAGCCATGATTGAATTTGAAACATTGGATAATTGTTCAACACTTCGGCTAATAAACATTGGAGTTGTGTTGATCTTTTTAAGAGCTCGATTGAATAGAATATCATATTCATAAGTTAGCAAGTTTATCTTTTTATCGCTCATGTCATAAATGGTTTCAGATAATTTACGAATATTTTTAAACTTTTGGGGAAATTTCCTAAACATATCTTGGAGTTCCTCTTCTGTCATTTCATGATTTACAGAAATTAAATCGTTGATTTCCAATCGTTTTGAAAAACTTCCATTAATAATTTGCAACGATCTTGCTGAGCCACAATCACATGGACAAGTTCCACTGCTGAAAAGACATCTCTCGCCATATTGCTCATTGAAATACGACATATCAAACATTCGTTATCTTCCATATTTCACTACGGCCAAAAATTCAAATAAAAATTAACTTGCCCAAACACTTTTGTTTACGTCTAAGACACATCAGAAGAATTTCTTTGTAATGAATATCACACGCTTTATTTGTACTAAACCATTGTTTGTTAAACCATTTATCGTGTCCAATAACTTGAGATTGAGCCATGATTGAATTTGAAACATTGGATAATTGTTCAACACTTCGGCTAATAAACATTGGAGTTGTGTTGATCTTTTTAAGAGCTCGATTGAATAGAATATCATATTCATAAGTTAGCAAGTTTATCTTTTTATCGCTCATGTCATAAATGGTTTCAGATAATTTACGAATATTTTTAAACCTTTGGGGAAATTTCCTAAACATATCTTGGAGTTCCTCTTCTGTCATTTCATGATTTACAGAAATTAAATCGTTGATTTCCAATCGTTTTGAAAAACTTCCATTAATAATTTGCAACGATCTTGCTGAGCCACGATCACATGGACAAGTTTCACTGCTGAAAAGACATCTCTTCGCCATATTGCTCATTGAAATACGACATATTAAACATTCATTATCTTCCATATTTCACTAAGGCCGAAATTCAAATCAAAATTATAAATCAATTCTTTAAAACCACAATTCCAGAAAACATAACTCCAACAATCTAAAAATCGATACAATCAAAAACTCGATGAAGGGATATTGTTAATTTCATTTTTAATTTTTAATTTAATGAGAATATTGATGAATAATTATATAAATACAAATAGCTCCTCCCCAAACAAAAAAAAATTTAAATAATTAAGTAATTAGTTAACTAATTAACAAATGGCTGATGTAGACGTCCAACCTTTCTCTGAGAAATAAAATCCCCACACTATTAAATGTCTTATGTCTGCGTATATGATTTTTATTGTTTGATTGTTTTTCAATTTGGACCTTTACCTGTCTTACCTTTTGCGATTTTTAGATTTCGCATAATGTAAGCCTTTTATCAGTCCATATTATACACATAGCCTGTTAATGTTTAATATTGGTTTCTAATTGCTTTTTTCATTTATGTATATTATCGTTTCCCTACATACTATTATCTGTATATTAAATCTTTTACTATTCCTAATTTCCCAATTCTCTCTCTCTCTCCTACGAATAAATCCCCTTTATGTAACCTAAATACTTACCTTTATAGTTCTTGTGGGAATATATATGGTCATGGTGCAGTGTTCGGATATCTACCTACTTTGGACTTCTAGTCCAAGGTTAATAAAACTATTGTGAACGAAATGTGTTTCTTGTGATCAATAAAAGTGTTTTCTTTGATTTTTCTACTGAATACGAGGAGTCGGATTCAGACATATTTCCTATTGATACATTAATAACAATATCCCATGATTTTTTAAATACTTTTAAATTATAAGAAAATGCCATTCAAACATTCTTTTCACGATATATTTCGTCAGTTTCCTGTGATCATCAGGTGGGATATAATAACTATATAAATTAAGAATTTTAAATAAATTTATTAAAGGCATTTCATTTTTTAAAAATCATAATTAAAATTACATAATACAATATTATTTTAAAAATTTT
Source organism: Schmidtea polychroa (assembly GCA_959609185.1). Taxonomy (NCBI): domain Eukaryota; kingdom Metazoa; phylum Platyhelminthes; order Tricladida; family Dugesiidae; genus Schmidtea; species Schmidtea polychroa. Next base: position 7,133 of record CAUHTR010004799.1, on the reverse strand, counting down.
TTTTACCATTATATTTTAATTTAATAATTTAAAAAATTTTTATTAATTAATAAATTTAACAGACAACAATCAATACATACAATATACAAAAATTATTTTAAAACATTTTAAACACAAGTATTCATTGCATTCTGGACAAATCATTGCCATGTATGTTTAACTTTTAAATTAGTTGTTAATGTGTTATATTTAAAAAATATAATTTTTCTTAATTTACAAAATGAAGAAAAAACATTTACTTTATTTAACGAAAAAGAGACTATATAATTTAATACAAATAATAAATACATACAAATATAATTTCTGAAATAAATTAATAAAACAAAACTGAAATAAATAAAACGATATTTTGTTTAAATTGTTTAATTAAAATAATGAGCCAATGAAAAACATTCATTATAAACTTTGAAATATAAGCAGTCAATAATCAGGAAAAATTCAATTTAGTTTCATAAATTACTTTAATTTAATTTCAAAACTGCACATTAACAGGCATTCGATTTCCCTAGCATCAAATTATTTCAGATTTATTAATTTCTTGACTTTTTACTGATTTTTGTCCAATCATTTAAACAAATAGAATTTATTTCTGTTTTCCTTATGTAGACATGAAAATTATTATTGAAATATTTGAGCGATGTGAATAGAATAAATGAATTTTGGTAACTGTAAATATCCCAAATGAGAGTCAAATTTAGTTACAATTAAATAATTTTGGCGAGAAATAAATTATGTTTTGATTCCACTCAATAAGACCCAATACAATAAGATTTATTGTCAATAGTAAGTAAAATCACAATTAATAATTACAAGTTCGCTTATATATATTACACAAAATAAACAATAAACTATTCGAAAATCTGCATTTGCACAAACAATTAGGAACTTTTTGACACTTCTCTTTTCATTAAAATTATTTAGCACTCAGTGCAATTGTTATAATTTATAATTTTTACAGTGTCTTTCTTGTGATTTAGGTTGACCGAAAATGACAAACAAGTAAAATTTTAAGAAATGTGAGAATATAAGAAAGAAAAATATATAAAATTAAAATCTAAATTATTTAAAGTGTATTTGAAATTTTTAGAATTGCTACATGTTTAAAAGTAAAAAAAAATAAAAAAGAGAAAAAAAATGTTTATCAGTACGTTCTTGGAACGAGTAAGAATATATATTTTAATTTAAATAGCCATTTAGAAATATTTAATTTATGTTGTTTAAACGTAATTGCTTTATCAAGCTATGAGTTTTATAATAATTTTTACTATATTTGTATGTCAAAACTTTTATTATAGAATCCTATATTAAATGACGATTTCTTTCAAAAATGTTTTAACCAAAATTTAATTTATTCAAATATTCTCACTGATTATTATATTTTTATATAAGAAATATATTTTATAAAATATAAGTAATATAAAGTTAATTAAAAAACCTCCTGAGTCTTTAAGTAAGGCCAAACACGCTTGAATTTTGCTTTTTGCAATCTGAAAAAGGATAGAAAGTTATATATATATATATATATATATATATATATATATATATATATATATAATTTATTAATTTAAATAAGTTGAATAACATTTAGAGACATTTCTTTATAAAATACTAATTAATCTACTAGGGCATCTCTATGGGATCATAAAATTATGCAGTTAATTTAAATGACTTAAATTCTATACTAAAAACATTTCATTTGATTTTGAGTTAATATTATTGTATTATAAGAACTTTTTTCCAATTTCACCACTGATTATTTTTTCAATTGAATTTATTAAAAAGAGAACTTGAAGGCTATAATCAGTATATATATCGATGTTTTTGATACTCACGAATTTTAGGCACTGCCTTTTTTAAGTGAATTCACTTGAAAAAAGCAGTGCCGAAAATTCGTGAGTATCAAAAACATCGATATATTACTGATTTATAGTCTTCAAGCTCTCTTTTTAATTAATTAATTATTGTTCAGTAGGAAATGGATTATAATCCGACTTCTCGTGCTCTTGATTGAAATAACAAACTCAACATATTAAGCTTTATTTTTATATTAATAATAAATTTTCACTGAATTTTCACGCCCAAGCTCTTGATAATAGGAACAAGTGACCCTATGGGAGACCCCTCAAACTAACGAATCTAATTAGCCTTTAATAAATTTCTAGAAAAATTACTTCTCTATACTTTTCGATTATTCACTGACGTGCAGTTTTATCAACGAACTTCTTAGACCATTTTGGCAATTTCTTAATATTTTCTTAACTTTCTCCCATCGATAATTTCTCATTAGTGTGAAAAATCAAATTATTATTTTTGTAATGTCAGACATATTAATAAACTGTTTGGATCATCCCCTATTGCCAGTTAAGCTTACCAAAAATGGTCTACTAGGCATTCGTATTCGATGTACATCTATAATAAAAAGAGATATACTTCGAACCCATTTAAAGTTTGAGAATAAGTTGAGAATATTTACCAGGTAAAACGACAATCACAAAAGGCCTGTTGGACTAGGGAACGCATTAGCTTGATTAAAGGTTTCAATTATTAATTTTTAATTATAAAAAAACATTGCTAAGTAACTCCTATCAATTCAACATATTCCTTCTTGCCAACACATGTTTCCCTCGGGAAAGATTGACTTTTCAATTTTTTATATTTTAATTAATTATTTTGCCTTGTTATTTTTATGAATTTTTGTTAAATTTTACTTTTATGTGTTATAGACGATTTATTGTACACATCATTTTTATTCCCCTATCTTTTTGTATAATCCCAACATATTACACGGTTATGTATTGCCAAGTTAGATGAAAATCCCATATGAAGGCTAATTCGAAGAAATAACTAATCACTTCTTTTTATTATAATAAAAACATTGCAAAATTTTAAAATTTCAGTATTATTTCACCGAAGGAATGAATGAGCTTTATATTTATATTGTTTTATAAAGCACAAATTAATGTCCAAAATTTAAATGAAACGATAAGAATAATAATTACTTTTAAATTATAAAATGATGGATTGTTGGTAACAGCACAAATTAATTGTTAAACAAGTAAATGATAAGATAACTTTAATGAGTTGGACGCGATTGCGTAATAGCATCTAACTGCGAGATCATTTTGCAATCGACATTTACTTATTACGCTCTGGTAGTTCGACTGCTACGCAGGGCCGTAACAAGGGTGGTGCGAGCGGTGCAGTTGCACAGGGCGCACATCTGAAAGGAGCGCAAAATGGGATGTACCAATTTCTAATATCACCAAAAAATGAAAAAAATATAAATAAAAAATAATAAATGACATGAACGAAAAAAAACGACATCCTAACTAGCCTATCTTTAACATTACTGGTTGGACTGGTCCATTAGCGTGCCTTCGTAGGTGTGTATTTTATAAAATGTTAGTCCACAAAATGGATTCCTGTCATTTTTTCAATTAGCAACATAATTATAAGAGCAATACTACCTATTATATAATAGCTGGAGATGAATACATAGTCAACAATCTTAACTTGAACATTATAATGATTATAGTAGACTGTTTTGAATTCGCGTGTTGGGGGCGCCAGATATATGAACCGCACAGGCGCAATAATGCCTTGTTAGGACCTTGCTGCTACGTATAATTGTTAATAAAATAAAGCATTCGTCATAATTAATTCAAAATTTATTTATTAATTTTAAAATGTAATTACAATTTGTAAATTCAAAAAAAATTTTCGAAAGTATTTTTTATCACTTAATACATAGGTTTATCTTATCATTTACTTGTTTGCTAATTATTATTTTATATTTTACAAATCCCACCTTTTCTTTGCGAATAGCGAATTTCAATTCTTCAACTTTATGTTCTACATATTCTTGGTTATAGGATATTAAATCTTCCACGCCGACTTCACTGTCCTGTTTAAAATTTAATTAATTGAAATTTAATTAAGAATTATTTTATTTGTTTTATTTATGCATCTCTAATTTATACATTAGATGTTACGTGGAAATGTGGTTGGTGTTTACTTAACAAATATATTTGAGTTCTAAGTTTACCATGAGAATAAATGGACAACCATCATTGGACTACTCGTAAATTTTATTCAATTGTGCTATCATTTTACCTGAATTCTTTTTAACAAAATTGAGGTGATAGGATATCATACGTAAAGAGATTACCAAGGCATTTGGTTACTAGATTCTGGTGGAAGAGAACCAAGGCAGTCACAGTTAAACGCATTTGATGTTGGGGATTTCCAAAATTGTGAATTTAAAAGTTGATATGTAAGTGTTTTTTTTGGGAAGTAAAGTTCTGGTTTTAGTAATCATAAATATCAATTGCCTTATTTCACTATAAATTACAGAAAAATATTAATGTTTCAACAAATGTTTTCAGTGTTATAAATGTTATGACATTTAATAATAAAAGTAAAGTTTATATATATATATATATATATATATATATATATATATATATATATATATATATATATATATATATATATATATATATATATATATATATATATATATATAATATATATATATATATATATATATATATATATATATATATATATATATATATTATATATATATATATATGTTTTCCTAAGAGTTCTAGGACAGACCAAAAAAAGGAAATTCTGTAGAATTCTCATAAACGTGTATAGAAATAAAAGCACTGCTGCTTCCTTGTGTATAAAGGTGTAAATAGCTATATGTTTTTAAAAGAAATTACGTCTTGATGACATTTAAGGAAATAATAGTATTATAAGAAAGCGCCAAATAAACATTCGTTTCACTATATATTTCGACAGTTTTCCTGTCATCATCAGGTAGGATATATAGTTATTATATCCTACCTAATGATGACAGGAAAACTGTCGAAATATATCGCGAAAAAATTGTTTTATTGGCGCATTTTTATAATTAAATCGTTGTCATGTATGTTTAACTAATTATTCAAATAATATCACGGGAAATCAAAGACATTTGAATATTGAAAAATTTTTATTAAAATTATTTTAATATTAAATCGATTTATGAAAAATGAAAATAATATTATTCCAAAAATTGCATTTAAATTTTGTAAATAAAATTTTAATGTAATTTGATAAAAAAAATTATAAAAATTACTGCAGCAGGGCTTAAAGTAGCGCTTTGAAGAGGAGTTGCTCGTCCCGTTTCAAATGATTTGACTTCCTTTTCATAACCCATAATCTTATGCTCACGTACTATGAGCCTTTTAACAAGTTTTTTCGTGACATTGGCAAGAGTATTTTCTTTTGAATTTAAAGGAACTAGTAAATGGATCTAAAATTGAAAAGAAAGAAGATGTATTTTATGATATTTTTTATAATATTTCTATAGAAATATAAAATTAAATCAACAGCCATCTTCAAATCTCCCATCAGAAGTTTTCAAACAAATTTCGATTTAATCAATTTTGTTTTAATTAAGTTCAAAGTCACAACAATTATTTATTTTCAAAATATTTCCTGTTTCATTCAAGAATTATTTTCATATTGTAATTATGCTAATTTCAATTTATAAATATCTGGCAGCATCAACTAAATTAAATTTTGCAATTTTTTAAAAATCAAAATAAATTTACAAAATCAATGGAAAATGTAATATTTGATTTATTAGTAATTTTCCAAATAATTTACGAACTAGGAATAACTCTTCTCTTTTTTGCCTCCTTTTAATTATCCTTTTTATTATATTTATCTTCAATGAGTGAAACTGTCACACTTTCAGAGTAGGTAGATGTGAGCCCCGGCGCCACCATTAGTTACCGCGAACTGGTTAGCAACAGATGCCCTCTACCCCACCTTCAAGGTCAAGTTACAATTATTGATTTTTCAAAAATATTATTTTTATTGATTTAAATTTACGATTATTGATCAAAATGTGAAAATATTGATTTGATAGTGAAATTTTACTTTTTTGTTTTATATCGCTGTAGCGCGAGGGTTTAAGATTTTCAAAAATTTATTTCGACAAAAATATAGAGGATGACATGACCTAAATCTTTACTGACCACAACATTTTAGTATCTCTTTTTCTGATGAAGATTTAAAATTTTTCAAAGAGAGAAACTTGACTAAAAAAAGAATCTTTGAGATTTTTGGAAATTTTCTTTTTTTCAAAATATGGAGAGTTACAAGCCTTACAACTTTAATAACTACGACTTGTTCGAAATTTCATTGGAAGATGGTCAAAAATACAAAAAAAACAAACATTTTGTATTTTAAATAGTACCAGGTTCCGGAACCTTATCATGCAAAAGTCTTTAAATTTTCCATTGTAAAATGTTAGAGCTTTTTGAGAAGTTTATTTTTGTTGAAGAAAATATTTTCGTAACTTTTGAAAAAGACGGTTAAAATCACTTTCGAAACTCAACTAATTTACAAGTTTTAAATTCCCCACATATGAGTTATCGAGCTCCCCCTTTTCAATTTCAAATTTTTGGGGGCTTTTTTAAAAAAATTTTATTGATTTTTAATTTTATAATTTGACTAGAGTTAGAGGTGTTTTTGGTTATTCTTAATATTGAAACCATATTTTATCCAGACATCATATACGAAAAGATGTACTCTTTTACGACAAACAAGAATTCGTTTAAAAAATCGTTTTAAAAGATTTCTTTTCGATAGACTTTTTTCGTTTTAAGGAACATTAGAAACTTGACATAATTTGTCGAAACATCCTTCATAAAAAAGTTGCGTCTTGATTCCTTAATAAAATTCTCGAAAAGTTTCTTAGTCCTCCAAGGTTATTAAGAAAACGTAAAATCAATCAAAAATTCTCAAATAACGCGACATAATTTTTTGAGACATTCATCATCAAAAAAGTTTCGTCTTAATTCAACTAAGAAGATCCCTTAATAAAATTCTCGAAAAGTTTCTTAGTTTTCCTAGGAATTAAGAAAGTGTAATCAATCAATATTTTTGTGCTATCTTGAGAACGCGATATAATTAGTCAAGACATCCTTCAAAAAAAAGTTGCGTCATTCCATAATTCTCAAAACTTCGGCTGTCTGAATGGACTTTGAAATATTTTCAACCTATTTTTTTATGATACTTCATCGAAAAGTTGAGATATTTTAACAGCACTTTAAACTTTCCTTAATAGTTTT
>CAUHTR010004798.1:0-10900 GCA_959609185.1 Schmidtea polychroa | reverse complement strand
AGTGTATGCAAATGTCTTTCAAAATGTAGGAAAAACAGCCGATTTTTATTTTTTTCCTGTTTTATTGTCTCACGTATCATTTGAAATCAAAAGAGCATAAAAACAATCTAAAAGATACACAAAGGAAATATTACAATTTAATTACTTAATTATAATTATAAACGACAATATAAAGTAATTAATTATTCAAAGAATGTGATACAAACAAATAATCTAAGATTGGTGTAATTGGATATAATAATATGTTCAAATTCAAAACAGACAAAATTTCAATTTTCTGTCATTCAAAATTCTTAATATATTCTAAGACAAGAAAACATTTATCAAATTTCTAATAGTCTTATCTCACATAGTTATTACGTCATAGTTACCAGATTGAACTAATACATATTACATAATGATTATGATATGAAATAGTATGACAAAATATGATTCTACATTGTCATTCAATATAAACAAACAATTTATATTGTTACAATGAAATTACCTTTTACTTTTCAAAGAAACTTTTATCACAAAATTCTTATTTTATGCAAAAACAATTTGTTAATTTTTATAGTGTTTCGCTAATTATTGAAAATGAAGAATTTCGCCAATGGCTTTAAAATGATTTTATTATTGAAAAAAAAAATTTTTTCAATTGAAAAAATAGGCAAAAAAAACGTAACCGCATCACTTTATTTATTTAATAACTAGAAATAATATTTCCTTTTGATTTGTTTTTATTAAATTATTTTGCTGATTTTTTTAATATTAATGATTATTACTATTATCCAAGTCCATTTTACAGAAGACAAAAAATCATAATGGTATTTCGACATTTATGAAATTATTATAAAGAAAAAATTATTTTGTTACAAATAATAAAAAACATCATCTAAATCATTGCTACTTAGCCTGTGACTCACTCAAAATTACTTTTGTGTGTCACAAAAAAAACAAAAAAATCTTTTTTTTTACTTGAAATGTAAAATAAATATCTTTATTCTAGCATGTTTATATGAAGCGCATTGTTTTTAATGTATTTATTTCTTATTTCTCAATTGAATTTTATAATTATCCGAAAATAGTTTTATAACCATTCCATAGGTTTTAATTTTTTCTTTTATTTAATCTATCTGTTTATGTTTTTATTTTTCACGAATGTTTTCTGTTTTTAAAATGTCTTACATTTTCTTTACCAATGTGGCACGGAGTCAAATACGAATTTCATGAAAGCCACGGTATTTGTACGTATTTGTCAACCAATTAGGAATTAAAGATTCCTCGAAGAAATTTCGTTGTTGCGTAAGCCATGTTATCAGGTGCGACATTCTGTAATTTTTGTCTCAGTATATTATTAGAAATAAATAACACATCAAGCCTATTATATTTTTGCCATGGGTTACACAATATATAATTTATATTTATCAACACGATATAAATATTAAAAATATTTATGAAATATAATTGAATAAAAAAATATTCTAAAGATATAACTTATTTTACTACCCTGGAGATAAAGCTTCCAAAGAGAGATTTTAAGATGCCTACTTGGATATATAATTCCAGTCAATCGAACAAAGTATTTTCTGAACTAATCTTTTACTTAATTATATAGAATAATTGCTTTAATAAAACAAACTCGCTAATGAAAAAATGAAAAAAATTATTAATATTTGTTTATGAAATAGTCAATGTAAAATTAAAAAAATGCAAGTCTGGATTTATTTTAATTATAAATTGGATAATTTGTAAAGAAATATAATAAAATTCAATTCAATTTATTTTTACAAATTTTCAAAAAAAAATTATTAAAGCAATAAAATAATTTTAAATAATTTTTAAATTAATTTCATCATAATTTAATTTGCCACCAAATAAAAGCGACAAGTACTTTTCAAAAATACATTCAAAAAGAAGATGAATAAATAATAACATCCTTTAAGAAAAGTACATATTTTTAATACAAAAAGGTTAATACTTCCAAAGACTATTCAAAGGATTATTATTCGGTAAATCTGGTCTCGACAACCATATTTTTAATCAAAATTTAAAATTTAATACATTTAATATTAGTCTTTTAGATTATCCTAAAGTCCATCGATCGTATTAGTATGAACATTATTGGAAAAATATAAATATTTACTGTGAAATGTAAATAACCCTTTTGAGAATACCCGCTAAATTGAAATATTCCGTACAGTATGCTTTTTATTGATAAGGATAAATTATTGTATTTAGTTTAATCTATCTTTTTCTAATTTCTATTAAATTTTTCCTGTTTCTATTTTACATAGCCTGTTCAATCATTTCACCGTTTATCTTTCAATACCTCCAAACATTCAAATCTATTGTGTTGGTTTACTTAGGTTGAGTTGAATCGTAAATACCAAAAACATCGATATATTTACTGATTCATAGTCAAGATTTTTAATAAATACAATGTCAATGGAAAAGAAGTCGATGGTGAAATTTGAAAAAATAGTTCAAAAAAAAAGGCAATTTATTATTCTATCAATATAAATAGTTAAGTACATGTAAGTCAAATATAAAGATAAAAATTATTTTGTTTAAATAATTGGCGTCAAGTTTCTCAACTAACGCTTTCTAGAAACTTTACTTACTAATAGATGAAATAAATAACAAATTATTTAATATATATCTTTTCAAACAATTTATATATAACATTATTGACATCGAAAAAGATGTCAATATATTCTTTATATCCACCAATCCTTGATTAATATTTTTCTAATATTATTTCCAATAAATATTTTCAAGAAAACCTAATTTTTAGACATGTGTAAATGTTTTTATTACTGTTAAAAATACAAGTAAACTTTAATATTTCGTTAATAGTTTTGTTTAAATTATAAACCAAGATATAAACAAAACCAGTTTATTAATATATTAATCATTTATTAAACTTTTCAAATTTTTAATTTTCAAGTTTTTGAAATTATTTGTTTCATGATTTATATTATGAATTTCCATGAGATATTATTTGATATATTTTAGTTTATTAATATTTTGTATCTGAATTAATTAAAAAAGAAATTTCTTAAATTAATTAAATTTATTTTTGAGATTATTTATCCATATCCACATGTGAATATTTTGATATGCACTTACTGCGAATGATTTAAATTTAACTTTTTATAAAATTTTATTTTATTAAAATATTTTTCTTACCTTTGTTCTATTTTGATTTTAATTTTTTTTCATTCTTTAAAACTTTAGTTCAATATTTTTTTTTAAATTCATGTTAAAAATGAAACAAAACTTTGATTATTAGATTGAAAAGAAATGAAGATAAAGAAAATTTAAAAAGGTTTTTATTTTATATTTTTAAATATTAAAAAGTAATAAAATAATCTGTATTGGGTATTATTATATTTTGAATGTCTTCTTAATTTAGTTTAATTTAGAAAACAAAAACAAGCTTCTTATTATTTATAAATCAATTAATGAAGGCAATTTATTATTCTATCAATATAAATAGTTAAGTACATGTAAGTCAAATATAAAGATAAAAATTATTTTGTTTAAATAATTGGCGTCAAATTTCTCAACTAACGCTTTCTAGAAACTTTACTTTCTAATAGATGAAATAAATAACAAATTATTTAATATATTCTTTTGAAACAATTTATATATAACATTATTGACATCGAAAAAGCTGTACTAAGAATAGATTAACAATTATTGTTTAATTTAAATACACCTTTAATAGGATATTTTTCTTTTGGCAAAAAAAGTATAGTTTAAATTAATTGTGACAAATACAGTTAATAATTTTAATTTAAATGAATAATAAATCAAAAAAATTGATTTGGATTAATAATGAATGTTTATCAGTTTATTAGGACTTGTCAAGGTTTACAAAGGTTTTTCATTCAACGTTAATAACTAAACATTACACTTAACCTCTTAACGGTTTAACCCGTATATATACGGGCAAACTGAACTATGGATTTTTGGATTATCCCGTATATATACGGGTAGGCTTCATATGAAATTTAAATGGAATTCTGCGCTCCTGTTTCGTTTTAGATTATCCCGTATGGATTTGTATGTTGTCTGTACAAAAACGTTGCTCGCCAATGTATGCTTTGCGCTCATTTAAAAGATGCGAGAGGTAAAAAGATTCGAAGGGAAACTCGATATCAATGTGACAATTGTAAAGTATCTTTATATATAATAGGATGTTTTAAAAATTATCATCCTGAACCTAGTATAAATGTTGAATAATATTCGAATAAATTTCAAAGAAAATATGTTTTTATTTGTTTTATTTTTTTTATATATTCCGATGAAAGTTGCAATATTTTTTATCAAAATGTTGCAAAAATATATATTTTTTTTACCAATAAAGATTTTGATAAAATTCTCTTATCAATTACATCGTTATAACATAGTCTTTCAACGAGAACAATAAAAAATAATCTCTTTGTTTATAAAGGGTTAGGCCAAGTCGCAATATTTCTTTCTCAAATTTTATGATTTCACGTATATATACGGGTTAAATTTTTAGGTCGCAAAAAAATATTCATATTTTTTGAACCACATAAGATTTTGATGAAATTTTCTTATGGATAACATCCTTATAACTTAGTCTTTCATTATTGACAATAAACAAATACGACCTTTTTTGAAACGTTTTTCCCGGAGAAATGGGACCGTTAAGAGGTTAAATATATTTCACTATCACACGTTAGCATAAAGGCTTTTTACGTCTGAGTTTATTTAACATTAAATATTTGTGCAAATTATAAATTTAAAAATAAATATATATAATTTATTCTAAGCCATTTGGAAGGTGTATAATCGTCCATATATTTTCAATACATTCAAAAATTAAATTTTTGTTACTGTGAAATAATATTAAACATCTTTTAAAAACGTATCGGAAGGTTTTCAGATTTTATATTTTATGGATTTATTTTTTATTGTAAATTTAACAAAACCAATCAATAAAAATATATTTTATATATTTATTATTTTTCTATTACTAATTTGTCTCTTTAATCAATAAAATACGCTTAAATTGTTAATTATATTTAAAGAAATAAAATAATAACTTTTAAAACAATATATTATAGAGATTTAGAAATTGTGGCAAATAGTTTAGAAATTTCTGTAAACTTACTGTAAAAGAAGTAATTTAAAGGTTCCATTAAAGGATTAAATTATTTAATCTATTATATATCATAAATGTAAAATGTTAAAGACAAACTGAAAGTTTAGTCTATAAAGTACTTAGCATCTTAAAAAACTATTTCGATATTTTAAGCAGGTAAGGTTATCTAAATAATATTTAAGAACACCATTTTTTAAAAAAAAAGAAATATTTTAATAATAAAATATTTTTTGACACTGTTGAAGAGTGATATATATATATAAATATTTGTAGTAGCAATCATTTCGTTTTATTATTCATTAAATGTTTTCAATTAATAAATTGTTACATTTTGTCAGAATTCAGATTATTTCGTGACACGTATGATATAAAACTGAAAAGTAAAACAATTTTTCCCATATTTTAAAATTATAATTACTATGAGCCAAAATTATTTTGATATATTGTTACTTGTCTTAAATAAAATAAAATAAATATCATTAATTATATTTTTAATTATATTTTATTATAAACACATATGTATATGTAAATTTGGTATATAATATAAATCCACTTTTTCAAAAATTAATAAATATTATTTAATAAATTTTACTGACTGTATTAAATTATTAAAAAAATTAGCACAAAATTTTAAATCTACCAGAACCTTCAAACATATTTAGTTTTACTTCATTTTTTAACTTTTATATTTTTTGTTTATTTGATAAAAAGATTTTCTTATTAAAAGTAAAAACTGCTTAAAACTACCAATATTTCGTAGAATAATTTTTTGTTTTGTTTACCATTGATTTGTTTATTATTTATATATATTTTAATTTAACAAGTTTTTTCGGCTCTGACATTTATTATTAAATTAAATAAACATTTATTTACCATATAAATGTCATAATTAAATTTATTTTATTTACTATTAATTAAATAATTACTTTTCAGCATTTTTCTATTAAATAAAATTTCATTTATTTAAATCATTGAAAATTTTGAAACATTTTCTTGATTTATTTTCAATTGAAATTGCATTAAAATAAATTATGGGTTGCGAGAGAAATTAGAGAGAAAATTGATTCTAAATGTAGAAAAATAATTTTGAATGATTTGCATATGGAAAAGTCGCATTTAACATCAATAACAAGTTCATTAACTTTTCTGTACCTTTCTTCCTGTCAGTTCTATTAAAGAATGATTCTGGAAAGGATTTGAAAATTTCCCTAGAAAATATTATCAAGAATAATCATAACGCTTCAGTGAGAACGTTGTGGAATCCATTTACAATTTGTATAGAAAAAAGCTTGAAAATGAATTTCATTAATGTATATTTAGGGTTGGTAAATATGCATTTTTAATTTATTTGTTTTTATTGAAGATTTTTAAATGCAAATAGTTTGAACAATGAAAATATTTTTAATTTAACACTAGAACTACCAATCCGTCAAAATGATGGATTGATATATTTAATCATAAATTTTATTATTGTTGTGTAAATATTGTTTTGAAAATTTATGATAACTTTTAATATGACACCAATGTACTCACAAATTTATTTTCTTCTTGTTTATTAATCCTTTAATGTTAAGGAACAACCTAACATATACCTATGTCTACCAACCCGTCAAAATGACGGAACTAATCTTTTTTTTTATACTTAGACATATAAGCCGAATTTTCATTCATTTCTATGAAAAAAGTAAAACTTCTAATTTACGCGGAAATTTTTAGTATTTTATTTTGACATTTTAGGCTTTTCAGGGAATCCCAATAAATGAAAACAATTGCTTTTAGGTATAAGGCATTTACTTAGCTGATGAGTTTTAGTTGGATAACGATGTTTATTACTGAAATTTTATATTTGGAAAAGGGAACAGTTTTAGTTGGAACAGTGCAAAGTAATGAAAGAGAATTACCAAAATTAGCAAAAGTAAAAATAGATAACATGGCTCGGTATGAAACCTTACTATTAAAATCTGATAATATAGTTTTTTTTTATTTATTTACAAATCCAAACCTAAGAAAAAGTATCTAAAAGGTATCTATCTAAATATCTAAACATACAACTGTGAAGATTGACAATAATTATAAACTTTTACCAGAAACTGTCGAATTCTATAACAAAACTAAGTTCAGAGTAGACGCTACTGATTAAATGGTTCGCAAGTAGTGTAAAAGCAAGTTTTTGTAGGCCATAACAGATTTCCTATAATATTTTAGATTTAGCAGGAATCAAAGCAAGGAGATTATATATAGATACTACTGACAAAAATATAATTAGAAAACAATTTTTATACAAATTATTTGAAGAGCTTGCTAATGAATTTACATATAGCAAAAGATCGAAATCTACTCAGTCAGAAAAATAGAATATAGAGAAAAATAGAATATAGATTTAACTTCAGAAAATTCTATAGAAAATATGCAGCGAAAATCATGTTTAATTGGATTCTGAAATAAAAATAAAACAAATTCTATTTGTTTTAAATTCAGGAAATATATGTATGGGAAGTGCCCTGCAAAAAGATATCAATTTGTAAGAAATGTGCCACGTAATTTCGATTTTTATATAGTTTTTATATAAAGATTAAAGATTTGTTATTCCTTATATACTTTAATTGAATGTTTACTTATTTTAATTGACGGATTGGCACAACTAGGTATACATAAAATGCTGGTAGGTTTAGTGTTAAAAATAGAAAATCAAAATTAAGTCAAAAAATATTTTTTCAATATATTTAAAGATATTTCTTTATTTAAAAAAAAATTAAGATAAAGTAAATATTTCAAATCTTTTTGAATATTTCAAAAATTATGCGTTTCAGAGTTTTGTTTACAATTCATTGTTGTAGGATATTTTGCTAGCAACAATATTGAAAATTTAACTTACGGCGAGGAGCAAGGAAAAAAGGAAAAATGGATTCAATACATTGTTTCAATGATTGTTGTCACATTTTTGTCAACTAAATCGTGTTCATTTTGCAGATTTATTAATATTATTTCTGATAGCCTGTCTCATTATCAAATCAGGAAATTCGTTGACGTGTTATTTATTCATTTCATTGACGCAGAGACGTACAGCAAAATCATATTAATTGTTGAAATTTATAAATATCGGATATTACAATATTAATAAATTGATTTTCTTTTATAAATCATTAATTAATTAATTAAATATTGATATATTTAATTCATTATTAAATTAATTAATTAACTTTGTTTTACTAAAAAATTAGCATTAAAAAATTGTAATTCATTTATTTTTTAGCTTTTCCTAACATTTTATTTCTAATAATCCTTAAATATAATTATTTATTTTATCGGTAAAATAATACCTTTTAATAACACTTTTAAGTATACTCTAAATAGATATTTTATGATACAATTGTTAATTTTGTTGAATCTTTAGTATACAATTGACCAAAGCCCTTCTAAATTTAATAAGATTTGTATATCATCAATAAATATTAAACCTCCAAACCTAATCATTAGTTTATCGGTATATGTATATTTTAGACCATATATGGATTTACACATTATTCTAATATAAATAATTTTGATTCAAATAAAAATAATTAAAGTACAATTTTAAAAATATCCTCATTTATTATTTACAATAAATATTAAAATGTAATTCACTGCGAATATTGCAGATGTAGTTATTGTTTACTTTTTTGTAAACAGAATCGACTTTTGTTATTGGTTCCTTTGGTGGACTTTATTTTTTAAATTGTGTATTTTAATTATATATAAGTATGTATGTAAAATTGTCATTCATTAACTATTGACTTTTCATTTATTCATTTTGGACAACTTGATAATAATAAAAATAATAATAATAATAATAATAATAATAATAATAATAATATTATTATTATTATTATTATTATTATTATTATTATTATTATTATTATTATTATTATTATTATTATTATTATTATTATTATTATTTATTATATTCATTATAATTAATTTAATTAATTTAATTATTAAGACGAATCATACAAAATTATCATTCAAAATTAGACTTGGTGGAACTCTTAATAATCTTTCATTAGCTAATTATGCAAAAAATATACTATAACACGCAATAAATTGTAGACGTTTTTAACATTTGTTTAAAATACAAACACTGATATGTCTGATGCTTATATTTCTGTTATTTTGAAAATGAAAAATTAAATATAATTATTTTTATTGAAATCTAACAAATAATATATACATATATATTAATCTCAAACAATAGGAATTTGATTAAGTACCTCTTAAATTTTAATTTTACAATATGATTATTTTATATAATTTATAATATGGTTATTGTCATTTAATTTTAGTTATCAAATAATGATCATAATAATAATAATAATGATAATAATAATAATAATAATAATAATAATAATAATAATAATAATAATAATAATAATAATAATAATAATAATAATAATAATAATAATAATAATAATAATAATAATAATAATAATAATAATAATAATAATAATAATAATAATGATAATGTATATCTTCACTCAATTGTTAAAATTTTATAATTTATAAAATAACATAGATGCATTTGTGAAAGTCGAGAAAGTAATGGTTGGCAAAGATCTGTTTTCAATAATTCTTTTTGCATTAGTATTATGTTTTCACTTTGTGATTCTGTTAGAACTTGTTATGATACAAATAATGTTTATGATGGAACGGAAAAATGTCGTTTAACTCACATTGTCTTATACTGTCTGCAACTAAAACGTGAATAGTATCGAAAAATACATTTCGGAAATGTGGAATCTTTCGAAGTTTTCTCAGTCGCTGTTTAATATTGGATTTTGTCATATTTGCTACTGTTCCACGTATATTAGTTACTCTGAAAAGTCTGAAAGTAGGTATGAGAAGAAGAAATTAAAAAATAAAAAGGAAATGATAAAAAATTAAAAAATGAAATATGACAAGGTTGTTATTAATTAATGAGCGCAAATTGAAAAGAGAAAACAAATAACTAACCACAAAATGAAAATGAATTTTTTTATCTCGACAACTTGTGTGAGATTAAAAATAACCAACCGGAGATTTTGGAAAAATAAAAATGCAAATAAATTACATCAACAACTGGCTGGAGAACAAAAATATGTAAAAATGGCACAGATTGAAAATAAGAAAACGAAAACATTGTAATTATCTCTAAGTACCAACAAATAACAATCTGTAAAGGCAGAAACAGAAATAGAGAAAATATAAGAAACCTGGAAGAGTGACAGTACAAAAATAGACGAAATATTTGGAGAAAACTATATAAGATAAAAAACAGTATTTCAGAAATTAAAGTAATAACCGGCCGATTAATACAAGCATATCAAAGAAGCAATTTAGCAATCAATAATTTGGATTATTACTCACTGTGTGTCATAATTGTAATTGTGATAAACAATAAAAATATTGGTAATATTGAGAACTTGTCGTTGTTGTTAATATATCAGATAATTAATTGGTAATATTTAATTTTAGTGACTACGCCAATAATATTTATCACTCCTATTTTACATTTAACTTTCTTTTGTCACACAATCGAGTCTATTAAAAAACCTTTAATAAAATTAATTGTAAAATTTAAATCAAAAAACTATTTAAATCGATATTTTAAACTTCATTTCCCAAAATTTATAAATTAAAAATATTAAAAATAATATTTTAAATAAAAAAATTAAATAATTTTTCAAAAGATAATAATTGTTTAACAAAATAAGGCTAATTAATTTAATATACAATTCTCTTTTTTATACAATTGAGAAAATAAAA
>CAUHTR010004797.1:5000-30774 GCA_959609185.1 Schmidtea polychroa | reverse complement strand
CGTCCGATGGATGGCAAAGTTATCTAAAATGTTATATGTGTATGAAGGTTGAGTTATTAGTATTGTTCGAGTGGAAAATGATTATAATTCGACTCATCGTACTTTTGGTTGAAATGACAAACTCAACACAATACATTCTATCTTTATCACAATAATCACAACTCTTCAATCGTCAATAACAATTAAACGTTTGCTCCGTAGGATATTTAACTTAAAAATTTAGGAACCTAATTTAAAACATTTTTTTTAATGAAGTGATTTATTCTTTAATTTAATTTTTGTTTAAATGAATAAAAGTTTTAGTTAATTTTTATTTTTTAAAATTACTTTAATCTTAAAACAATAAAATGATAATTTAAGCCTTTTGCTGCGAATAATGTATTTAATGAAAAAATTTCCGACAATAAGATAGTCCTTGTGAATCTCCTTGTCAATTGACAAGGACTATCTTATAGTCGAAAATATTTTCATTAAATACAATATTCGCAGCATAAGGCTTAAATTATCACTTTATTGTCTTAAATAATAAATGCTACTACCAAGAAATCATCACTTTATAATTTAATTTTAATTTTAATATTTTTTTTGATAAAGGCTGTGCCGAAATATCGTGCACCTTATATATTGTTTTGATTTATAGTTTTATAAACAATGAAAATATGAAAATTATTGAATTAATAAAAGATCAAAAGTAAAACCAAATGATAAATATGATAATTTATTTTTTATTTTTTTAATTTTGATGTTGTCCTCGGAATTTTTTGGTTGAATTTTTATGTCAATGTGAGGGTTTTTTTTAGATTCAGTGTTCAATGAAAAAGCATAACTTTTAAAAATTTTAAAATGATTACAACCATAAAAATTCAAAAGATAAATTGTTATTTACAAATAATTTATTTCAAATCAAAAATGACTGAGTAATATGCTTTATGCATTTCCGAGATTAATTTATGTATTAATTAGTTTCGCTTGAAATCGTGAGAGCATGGACATCTATCGGAACATGTTACTTTCATAGAATCCTTGCAAACAATGAAATTCGCAAGACAAATGTTTTCTGAACTACATCACTAAAAATTCTTCTATGTTGACATGTACATTTTTGCTGACAACAACCTTTTCGTATTTCCGAGACAATTGACTGGGAGAAAATTTCAATTTTTCAAGGCGAAAACTATTTTTGAGTAGAAGATTAACAATTGATACATTCGATTAATATTTAAAATTTTATTTAATAATAATTTATAAAATAATTAGAATATTATAATTAATAAAATAAAATTATTATATAAAAATTTTAATAAATACGCTGGAAATATTTTAATTTTGATTGCAATATTATTTGAATTTTTATATGAAAATCAAAAAAAAATTAAATTAATTATAGAAATGTAATCTTTTATTATAAAGAGATTACTTTAGTTAAAAAATATTTTAGCTATATAATTCTATAATGAAAAATCATAGGTTAAAATTAAAGGTTAGTTTAAGATTATTTGATTAAAATTATTTATAATTAAGATAAAATGAAAGAAAAGAATAAAAATTATAATAAGTAATGTTAAGATGAAAAAATGACATATATTAAATACTGGAAAATAATTATAATAAAATAATAATAAAATAATAATAAATATTTGTTGATAATATGTCAATTTTTGAAGTTTGATTGTGAAACACATGACAAAACAAATCGGTTTAATATTTTACATTGAAGGTAATTGAAATATATGGTTAATTTCTGTTTTCGAATGTAAAACTTTCACTTGTTAATGATTTTTAAGGATAATTAATTGAAAAGTGAAAAGGATATTAGATTGAAGATCTTTTATAAAAGCAGAATTCATATTATGAGGAACATTTTTTCATGAAATTTCTTGAACCGTAAATCTTACAACTAATTTCAAATTTTATACAAGTGATAGAAAATATTTTATAACATATTCATTTGGATCATAAAGAAATATATATATATATATATATATATATATATATATATTAAAAAGAGCTTGAAGACTATAAATCATATTTCGATGTTTTTGATATATTACTTATTTATACTCTTCAAGCTCTTTTTAATAAATAAAATGGAAAAAAGTACTCAATTTAAACTTTAATTGACAATTAAACCTTTCTTGAATGCAATTCAAAGCAATAATAGTTTCATTTTGGAAAAAATGGTTAATATAATGAAACATGTCACTATATATTTTACTTTCTTGTACAATATTTACATGATTTGAAATAATTCCGTCGAATTTCGCCCACATTTCTATAGCTTTTAAGAAATTCCTTCTGTTTCTTTCATATAATATATTAGAATCCCTTCTAAAAGCCAGACATTGCTTTGCTAAATAATGAGCAACCGCTATAAATCTGGTAATAATATCATGCCAACGTTGCTTCTCACAATCAACGTTACCTCTAATTTTGCCTCGACATGTGCGGCAGAAAATTCGTATGGGCAATTATTTTTTAATAAAAGACAAACTGGACAAACTTTTGGAAAAAATTATTTTTTTATGAAAAAAAAACAGTATTCCTTATTACATAATTCAACAGGTAATATATATATTAAAAATAATAAATAAAAAGAAACTCAAAAAAACTTAAAAATTCATAATATTTTGGTAAAAAAAATAATTTCAAAATTTTTATTTACGTATTTTCACGCTAATCTTCAAAGAAAATATGACCAGGATCCAAAGACAAAAGCTTGACTTTTACAAAAGACAATTCCCTTTTGAAGATTAGTCGGAGAAATTTCTAACTTAGAATTCTTTACCGAATCCGCAAGCAAATTTTCCCAGGCAATCGTCTTCCAAATATCAGTATCCTATCTATTACAATTAACAGTCCGAATAACCGCCCTCTATCTATCTTATAAAGTACGATTTATTAGTTAATGAAATAGTAATTTTTGTTAGTTAATTGTTGGTTTATCATTTTATTATTATTATTATTTTAACTGTATTAAATTTATCGTCACACGTTCTACACACAAGCACCCCAAAACAAGTTTTAAAGGAGATTGTGCTGGGCTCTCACAAAATTCCTACAAATCATAAGCAACAACTAAAACATGTAAATACAGTTATACAAACACATAAGAATATAACCTTAACCAACTACAATACATACAATTTAAAATTCCACTTTATTTAGTCATCTACATGGAGTGAGATATTTATTTATTACTATTTTTTAGTACAAGGTAAGGGAAGGGGTTCCAAAAAGTGCGCCAGGCACCACAATACGATCTACTCCACCGGCTACCATCTACTACCGAAAATATTGAATTTTACACTATGGCATATTTAATTAGTTTTTAATTAATTTTTACCATTTACCACCAAATGTACCAATGCACCAAAATTCCTTCAAATTGATTAATTTTGTTAAAACTTCAAAATATTACACTGATTAATCATAAAAAAAATAATAAATAAAGAATTTTGATTAATCGAAAAATTTCTTTTAAGAATTATTCAGAAAACAAAAATAAACTTTATTTGTAAATAATGAATTTGATTTTTTAGTTTCACAGATTATATGAAAAATATTTTTTTGTCAAATATATAAATAGATTTCAAAATACATCAAGGTATTTTTTTATTTAAATCGATAAATTACAAGGAACACGAAATTCGTTTTTAACATGAAACAATTTATATTTAAAAATTATTTATTTTTATTTAATTCATAAAAACAAAAATAAAGTAAATGAAAACAATTTATTTTATTATTCTTGGATTTTTGAGAAAAAAACATTAAATATTTTTTCTAAGACTTTCGATTAGCCAAAAATAACTAAATTAATTTTTACAAAACTACAATAAATATTTATTAAAAAAATCACTATAAATTAGTAAAGATATCAATATTTTTTTTGATATTCACGAATTTCCGGCACAACCTTTTTCAAAATCACTCGAATCACTGATTCATAGTCAATTTTTTAATAAATACAATGTCAATTGAAAAGAAATCAGAGGTGAAAATCGAGAAAGTTCTTAAAATATATAGTTATTTAATAATTATGTTATTTATTTTCAGTAATGAGGTGAGAGACATATTGTTATGTAAAATTATTTTAACAATAATTTATGATATACATTGGATTATTGAAATTGACAAGGCAGTCATATTGGCTCATAAACTATAGTCTAATATTATTAAATTTTTGGATATGTTGAATAAATAAAACAGAAGGAGCCCCTGTTGGAAATATTCTACTTATTCAAAAATATTATCGACATCATTGCTACATGTAAATTTTAATTATTCTGTGATGAATATCATAATAAAAACAACATAGTAAGAATTATTTAAAAAATCAACTTATAGATAATGATATACAGTAATCCCATGTTTATCGAGGTTAATCCGTTCCAGACTCTATCGCGATGAGTGAATTTCCACGAAGTATGTATGTTATGCATAAGGGCCGGCAAAAATATCTTCGTTTTTATCGGATAGAAAATATCTGAAGATCAAGGTTAAAATTTTTTAGGTAGATCTTTCTTAAGTAAATTTTCTAATACAGATCGTTAACAAGACTGGAAAGTTTAAGATTCAAATTAAAACAAATTGCTTAGAGTTGATTAAATGATTTAGCATAAAGGATTTAAGTTTTAATAAATCGGTTCGATTTGGTTTTATGATATATTCGCAGTATTTGCATATTCTCCCCAGCAATCTATCACAATCATAGAGCCATTTTTAACACTTTAAACGATCACCTGAGTCAAAATTTATTGGTTAAAATTATCAACAGAATATAAGAACCATTCCTTGGTTTTTATACATATCCCACCCATTGTTGTTTCCGTTTCCTTACATTTACATTTCACAAATAAGGATTCACCCCCCTTGCGAGTCGAGTTCCTCCAATTGATATTAGTTGCCATAGAATTGAACATACTTCTCTTAAAAATTGTTCTAATCTACTGTTGTTTCAATCAATGACATATTGAGGTCATGTTGACAAGATAAAGCGGTAGTCAATTTCATACTCTAACAGTATATGGAATAAACTATAGCTTAATAATTGAAATGGTTTCCTTCGAGTAACGATTTACTTTTCAGTTGGTAATATTATTTGCACGCTCTATAATATACATCTTATCACCATTGGTGCATGTTCTCTGTTAATGAACAATGCCTTTTCTTGTAAAAACTTTGTAATATTTTCTTTGTTATTCACCACAAAAATTACCTGAAGGAGATTCATAATGACAAATGACATGTAGTTTAAATTTTAGCGTCTTTAATAGTGATATTGATGTGAGAAGTTTGGAAGTAAATTAAATTGATGTGAAATTACACACGAATAAGATTGATGTAACGCTATTTACATAAATGTAAGCGCTTTTCGCAAATCAATTAGACCAGTGTTTCCCACGGTGGGGCATCACGCCTCAGAGGTGGGACACGTCAGCAATTATCAGCTATTCCACATATATTTTAACACTAGATTTATGGGTGTTGATTATATACCTATTTCGTATACCTAATTTGATATGCGAAATGAGGAAGTCGGTAGAGGAGAGAAATTAATATTTACCTATATTTCATGACCTATCTAAAACCAACATATATATTCAAATAATAAATCAGTATTATATATATGTAGCAATAGAATTTTAAATGAGTCAAATTGGCTCAGTTTGTAAATCTAGTGTTAATATAATATGCTCATTCACGACCCAATATAACAACATGTATACAGCTATTTCATCGACCGTTATTTTTGCGTACTGGCAATACTAACTATCAAAGCTTGACAGGTACTTCAAATGGGCCGGTTGTGTATTACGATGGGACATGGTATAAAAAAGGTCGGGAAACACTGAATTAGACTGATATGAGAATGAATGAATCCGGCGAGAGAAGTTTTTTTTGCATATTATAATAAAAGTAATAACAAACTTTAATATAAAATAGTTTTTTTCAAATGAAAATCTCTGTAATTAAAAAATCTATGAAAATTGAAATTAAAATTAATTACATATGATTTAACTCTCATTGACAATAAAATTCTTTATTTTATCACCAATTATTCAAACAAACAGTAGATAAAATAAATATAAATATTAAATAACTCTTTAATTACAAATATTTCATAAAAACAATAAAATAATATTTTTATGAAAAGTGACATTACTTACTAAATTCTGAAATCTGAACTTGAAACTAAAATCGTAGATAAATATCACTCACATTTACTGTTTGTAAACAATTTTCAGAAATTTGTTCCATTTTGTCATTATTGTTATAATATATGAACTGTGACAAATTATTATTCGCTATCTTCTATTTCATATATGCTAAATTTGTAAAATAAAGATTTGGGCGTGTTGTCTAAATGTTCTAGGATAGCTGACAGATTTTCCATCAACTCTTCCATAAACCCCTTCATTATTATTAGCTTTGTACCTTTCATTACTGATGGCAACCACCATGTTAGTAATGTACTCAGAGGCTGAAAATCAATGAGCCGGTGAGGTTCATTATTAGAACTACTCATTGTATCTTCGATTTTGTGTCTAAGACTGCCGATAAAAGATATTACGTTACCTTATCATTCTATATTCATAACTGGGATTATTGTTTTAAGGCACTTTTTGGAATATTCCTCATTATTGAATGTAAAAATATTTTGATAATTTCCTAGATCTAAATATTTGGTTAAGTCTTTCAAAAAATTGTGCTGCACTCTTCCTTAGCATTTGATGTTTTATTTCTGAACACAGTTAAATTTTTATTCCTATTAAAACTTGTGAGCAGCCCTTTCCGCCCATATTTTAGGGAAATTTCTTATTCATCGTCAATTTATAAGGATATTATAGAAATTCTTTATTATTCTGTCATCTATTAGTGAAATTCTAAGTTTACTTTGCTAATTTTATCTTATCTGGGCTATTCTAGAAGCCTCCCCGACACGTAAAGCCTGACTGATCCTTTATAATATTCTTACATAGACGACTTGAGCCAAGGATCAGCTTTTCCCTTCTATCGGAAGTGCAATACTATCCGACGGATCCATTGACCAGACAACTCTTAATCGACAATGATTCAATCCAGAGTCAACTGAATCCTTTTTTCGACTTTCACTCAAATATTTTGAGCTGTTTATCAATTGCTCCGAGAGCCATATGAGTTTTAAATAAATGAAAACGAAAAAAACAAAAATAAACCGAACATTCATTATATAGATAACATTACTTTCCAAGTACTGTTACACAAAATATAACTTACCGCTTCACAAATATAAAATATTTAGTAAATATTTTGTCAGTCGTCAACGAGTTAAACAAAATTTTAAAATTTCGGTAATAGTTGCGAGACTGAGAAGCTCTTTTTCATCGTCTATTTATACAAAATTTAAATTCTGTGTTTCGATTAGTTTGGGTGTGGATAAGAACTTCTCTCACCAAGTAAAAAATTTCGTTATTGCATAAATCGGTTTCTCTCACCATTTACCAAACCCTCAAACTGAGTATCCACCTACAAATTAATTTATCCGTTAGTACTATTTTAGATACTATTTTAGGTACCCTCACGATTTAGTCAATTGATTATTATTTTTATTTTAAACAAAATTTTTTTTTAATTTAATTAATTTATTATTTATGATATTTTTATAGGAAAATTAATACTTTACTGTTTTATAAACTGTTATTAATTATTTTGTATCCTACATGGCTGATTAATTATGTCTCTTTCGTGTTTTAATCCAAACCTAAAATAATTCTATTACTGTCTAATTATGGTTTTTTGTATGTTAATATTTGTGATGTAAATGTCAGTTTAAGAAAACATGAAAATCGGAACGTTAAACCTTAGCTAAGGAAGCATAGTCGAAGTTCTTGTCAACATTTTTATGGGTTTCGAATTTTGGAAGTTGAATCGAAATCTCCAGTAATTAAATTGGTAAATAGTATTTGTGAAAATGTAACTAAATTAAATTAATTAAATAAATAAAAATTAAATACAATATTAAATTAACGTACATTATGGGTTGATGTGGTATGTAAATTCATTATGCTTATATTACCATATGTTGAATAAAAATCTTCGTGGCGATTTGTATGCAATAGTTTTATTTAATAGACTTTCTAGGTTTTCGTACGAAGGCATTTTGTGATATTTTTTTAACTTTTATTAACCTAGTTTTGCTATTTTCGTATCACAATGCATCGGTTCGTCATTTATAAGTTTGTACTTATTTGTTTAAACAAATCGTGTCGGAAAAAGTTTATGCATATATAGAAACTTCAGTCAAGCTATAACAAGCAATGTATGTGTTATAACGAAGTTTTCTAAAATAAAATATAATTCAGGTCATTAAGGGTTAAATTTAACTTCATTTTCAAAAATAAATTATTTTTCTACTTAATATTTCAAAATGAATATTTCCCAGTGCAACAATCAACAAAACGACAATAAGATTTTACACTTTTTTCTTTTCATTTCATTTTATTTTTCTATAAACAAAAATCTCCAATTATACAGTAATAAAATGTAAATTTTATTATTAAAAAAAATCCATTAAAATCTTATTAATGTTTATATGAAATAATATTCTAGTTTATAATCGCATGCAATGTTTTCAAGCTCTAAAAGTAGATTAAGCAGAATCAACGAGTCATAAAATAAAACTTGAATGAAAATCGCGCCCATTCAAATCCAGATGAAAAATTATAATGCAAGTCGACTTGCAGTAATTTCAATGTTGCAGATGTTTTTTTTTCTCTTTTAACTCCTAGAAATAATCTGATTGGTCGATTATTTCCACTAAAGAATAAAATATAGAACACCTGTCTAGGCCAGCTACCTAGATCACAACAAAGATGAAGACGTGAGAACAGTAAAATCATCTACAATGATGATGTTATTGATGAAGTAAATGGGCTAAATTGGCAGAAAGTCATTCAGAAAGTTTAAGGTAATTCGTTTACTCCTCGACCAATAGAAATTGGCAGAATAATTCATGTCAAACATCATACACTAATAGAAGCTTGATTTTGAATGGCTTGAAGGAGTTTGAAATGCAAACGAGAAATTAGTATTTGCAACTCAAGACACACTAGCAACTGTAGATTCTTTTTTTAATCAGGTATACAAAAGATTTTTAGAGAGAAATTGTTTTGACGATTAAAGATATTTTTCTCTCCATTGTTTTGTTTCGATTTTCTCATGGAATCTTCCAATCAACTTTCACAACAGAAATCTTTGATTTTTTTAACACCCTTACTTTTTTGGATTATTTTTTAAAATTGTTTTTACCTAGAGTAAATTCATGGCGATTGGGTATTCGGAATAAATTCAGAAAAATAAGAGAGAATAAAAAGAACAATGCTCAAACCTGGATTTGTTACAAATGTAACATCGTTGAATATTGGACAATCCTGGAACAATCCATTGTCAAGGTCGTTTAGTGTAAAAAAACAAACTGGAAGTTGTGGAGTTGAAATGCCATGGAAAATTTACGATGCCGTGAGACTTGTTGATGGAATGGTAAAATTTGATATATTTTTTTAAAAAAAAAACGATTTATTAAAAATATCTAATTTTAAATTTAATTTTGTTTAAATAAAGTATTTTTAATAATTTTAGTTTTTACAACTGGAGAAAAAAATCAATAAAATATATTTATTTAGAAATTTTAAATATTGTTTACCAAATCCATTGTTTAAACAAAAAAAAATCAGTCGACTTCATTTTATTAGAATTGACAACAAATACAATTTCATTGAAACTAAGCCATGCTCTAATTGGTCGTTAGTAGTTATGAATAACATAATCAATGAGATATAAACAATCAGCATTTTTGTTTACTTGTTTGCTGAAGTTTTTATAGACATTTCCCAAAGACGATAATTCAAAGAATTTCATTTCGTTTGCGTTTCTTTTTGATTTTATAATTTGATATAATTACAATTGTCTTTTGAAAAAAGCATATAAAATAATTATTATTAGAAGATATTTTTTAAAATTAGATTAAGTGATAAAACAAATTAAATATTAAATATTAACATATTAAAACAAATACATATAGAAAACAAATTAAATTATAATTTTATATTTTTATTTAAAATTTCCTATAAATAAATTGATATTCGAATAATAAATTTGTAGAGTGATTTATTTAACACAAATTTTCGACACAACCTTTTTAAGGGTTCATAAATAATAATATTATATTATGGAACATTTTAATATTTGACAGACAAAATGAATGTAAAAAATAAATGTTTAGATGTTTGCGAAGTCTAGACAAAACATATGTGATGACTTAGTCTAACCATATAGTGGGAATTTTTATACAAATGTAGATATAAACGTAAACGAGAAATTAAATACAAAAGCGCAACATTTTCGTATGAACCAACTTAGAGGCTACAAAGATTTGATTAAAATAAATTTGATTTTTGATGTTTTAAAACACTATTCATTCTTTCGAAATCCTTCTACTCTTATAATTGAATACGCACGCAATAAAGAAATCAAAAACAACTAACTTTCCTAAATAAAAAAAAATCAAATTTTGTTGAAATATAATTTGAAAAATATATTTAAAATTTCAATATTTAAATGAATGATTTAAACAAAACTTAAAAAAAATTATATTTAATAAATTTGCATTCAAATTTCCTTTTATTATATTTTCTTTTTCATACTTTTCACAAGAAACCAAAAGCAAAAATAATTTTAGGATGGTAAAAAAATGTAAATGAATGAAATTTGTTGAATTTTAATGCTGAGTTCAAAATTACACAAATATTTAAATTACAGTTAGATAAAATTTTAACATAATTTATTGGGTTTGTAAACTAAAAGATTTAGTAATATTTATAAGAAAATTTATTCATTTGACAGAAATGATTTTAATTGAATTAAAAGTAAAGGTAGGTATCTAAAAATAAAAACAATATTTTCTTTTCTAATAATTCTGATAGAAAAACATAAATGCATTAAAAATAATGATTCTGGAGATTTTTATGAGCGTGTTTTAAATGGCTTGCAAATCTGTGACAATCATAAATCATGACACAAACAACCAATCAAATTCACCCGTGACTTACATGGATGATAGAAAATTTATACAAAAAACTTTTTTTTCTTTTTCTTTCAAAATTTAAATTTTAAACTTTAATGGATTTTTTTTCACAAATAATACATATACATATATATATTTTATTTATAAAAAAATTGACTATGAATCAGTAAAGATATCGATGTTTTTTGATATCTTTACTGATTCATAGTCATTTTTTATATAAATACAATGCCAATTAAAAAGAAATCAGAGGTGAAAATCGAAAAAGTTCTTAAATATATATATATATATATATATCAAGAATAAAAAAAATTTCTGGAAGACAACCAGGACTGCCCCCAAAGGTGGAAGCGAACAGAGTGGGTTTCAGGAACCCAAATTGACCTTTAGTAATAGTATAAAATTGAAGAAGACAGGACGAAAGTTCTTTATAATCGGCGTCTTCCAGTTGTCGCTGTAAGTACATGTGATGGTTTTTTATTTTCGATTTGAGAATTGCAGCTGTTTATCTTCAGGAAACACTGACCACACTTGGTGAAATTTAACAATATCATTTGTAATTCCAGTAAGAACGAATTGTGATTCCAACTGTTCGAAACATAATCTCAAGCTTGAATAATAGAAAGAAGGAAGCTTCATTGATATCCTATGGATTTCAGAGTGGTCATCAATATTGTGGATCAACATTAAATAAAAAGTCTAAATTCAAAATCTGTACTTTTATTAAAAATTAAATTTAAAAAAAATATTATTTCAGGAACATTTTTCATTGCTTATTTTAAATACTAATTCTAATATTTAAATCGGCAATTCATAAAAATAACATAACACAGAAACAGTGAAATCAAATATCCCAATACAATTACATCACGACATCACAGTCACAAAGTAACATGTTATTAGTTATCACTACATGTATATCAGTTTTTGTCTTTATAAATTTATGTATTTTGATATTGAATTAATATCACTATTTTACTTCTTAAAATAATAATTTACTTTTTAAAGCTATAACTCTCTGAAATTAAAAGAGAATTTCAGACATAATAGTGAAACCATTTCAGAGTGAGGACCATACAGAAATCACATTTTTGTCCGTAAAAAGACATCTCGTTCATATTAGTTTATAAATTTTTAACTCATAGCAATTCATTCCAAAATTTTCTTTCATTCGAACTTTGTCTATACATGGGTATTTGCAACTCTGAAAAATATAAAAATATATCTATAATATTTCAAACATAGCTTTCAATGTCATCAGTAAAAACCAAATATTTTTTTATCATCAATTAAAACAAAAATATCTTTTTTTAAAAATGAATAATTTGAATTACATATTCATTTTGATATCATAGTCAAAAACAAGTGAAAATCTGACAATAAATCTATACGGCAAATTACAAGAGGGCAAAAAATTCATTTTTCCTTCCAACAAAATAATTATATTTAACAATGATAGAAAATTTTTGGGAAATTATCTGAGATTCTACAACTCAATATCAATAAATATCATTCAACAACGAGATATCGCTTTCATTGAAATTAAATGTTCACAATAAATTGTAATCGTTAGAAACGTATTGAAAAATTTATCCCATATATTATTTATATTAAAATTTTCAACCAATCACATTTCCTCAATTTAATTATTTGTTTTGTCGAATAGATTTTCAACAGTTTCAAATCATTATAATAAACACAAATTCGAGTTGATTTTATCAAGATAATGACATTAGATTAAACGAATTAAAATTTGATTAAAATTATTAATTGAATTACTTTGAAAGAAACATGAAAAAATGAAAAAAAGAATTAAATTAAATTTTTAATTTTGTTTTATTATTGATTTTACGGTTAATTATATTGGATAAAAATCAGGTAAAAATCATTAAAATGTGTTGTCTTTCTCACCGCTGATCGATTTTCATTTTCAATTTCTATGATCTTTATTTCTATGATCAATATTTTTATTTATTTTACAGTAATTATAAGTAGACTTTCAATTTAAACACAGGAAAATGTTTTGTCTAAAATTCGTGTTAAATAAATAAAATATTGATATGTAGTCTGAAATATTGATAAATAGAATCATATAAATAAGGTGACCAGACAATTTTATAGAAAATATTAATGATTTCAAAAAGTTTTTTCTTCATTTATTTCAAATACTTGTCTATAGAATTAATCTTTTCCAAAAATGAGAAGATAAAGGCATTTATAGGTGTGTTTGCTCTTATGGATCTTCATAAGTTTCCAGCGATGAAAGATTTTTGGTCATCATACCCTGATTTAAATGTTCCAACCATTTTAATAATACTAATTGTGGTAGAGGTGAACGAAGAGTAATTTGTTTTGGGTCCATTAGCTTGAGGATAAAGATTAATAAACTTGGAACGCCATAAAAAAATTGATATGAATATAGCGATTCCCAATATAACCAAAATAGACGAATGTGAATTTTCATTTTAACAATGAGGGTTATAAACAGGTTGATAGTGTTGCCATGGGTTCCCCATTTGCTTCAACAATGGCATCTACTTATATGTCAAGTTTAGAAAATAAATTAATAAATTAATTTATTATTGTAAACATATTTTAAAAAATAATAATTATTTTGGTATTTTTATTAGGCAACATTTTTGTAGGCACAATAGAATTTATCTAAACCAACTGTTTTTATAAACGATATGTTTATAATATTTTTTTAGTGTTTGAGAATCGTGAGCATGTTAGGCCTTTCTTAGATTAATGAATGATTTGCATATGAAAATTAAATTTATGCGTGAAGAGGAAAAATGTCTATGATACTGTTTTTAAATATGCTTATTCAACGAAAGGAAAATGACTATCAGACTGAAATATACAGAAAAGCGACTGACACTGGTCTTTCTACTACTCCTGAGAGGTTTTGTGAAAATAAATACAGAGTGAATATAGCGATATCAAGCAAATATTTTCGTTCATGGTCCTTATCATCCAGGTTTATCAATTCAGAGAAAAGTACTGATTCTTTGATTATGTTGCTTCTTAAAATGGATATATTCTAAATCTTTTCTTGAGAGCATGTCAAAATAGACCGTTGATAAATGGATGTTGAATACTCATGATTATTATGTTTATCTGAAAGTAATGATCCTATTTTTGATGTTGAAGTTAATATGTTGTCATGTTCGGAAGGTGAAAAAATCAAATCTAAGCACATTGAAATATTTGTTGGTATTAAATTATTCTGAAGGTTTCAGAGAATTGAGGCATACGAACCTTAAACATGCAGATAAGACTATATTTAAGATTGCTTCTACATCTTGTAAAGTTGGTACCATGTTCAATAATAAGTCTCCAACTCCAGTTGGTCTGTGTTCAGAACTCGTATATCAATTTTCATTTAATTGGTGGAATGCCACACACATTGGAGAGACTGCCCGTCATCTCTGCACTCGAGTTCTTGATCATTGCCAACGTAATGGATTGACCCACATTAGTGATCATTTTAGGAAGTGTATCAGTAAAAAAAAGTATTGCTGATTTTAGTATCGAAGAGTTTGAGTAATTACGTGGAATGAGTAACGTGCGAAGCGTTGTTAATTAAATGTTTAAATCCTATAAATAATATTCAGATTGCCCAGTCTACTGGGGTTTTGATTATATTTAAATAATTTAACTTGTATATTTAATATTTTGGATGATGTTATTGTTTGTTAAATTTTTTATATAAAAACAATTTTTAAATTTAAATTTTTATATTAATTAAAAAAAAATTAAAATTAAAATATCTTTCAGTTTGATTCAGTTTGATTACGATTGTTAGTTGTTAATTTGTTTGAATATTATTATTTTTCATTTAGTTGTTATTAATACGATTCTTAGCCTGAAGAAGGCTGTTAAACGTTCAAAATACATAGCAATGTTATATTTTAATATACTTATTTGGCGATTTTCTATTATATAAACTTTGCCTTCGTTCTTTGATTTTTTATATATTGATAAGTATTTAAATGTATATTTTTAAATTAGTATAAATTTAACAATTGTTAAATTATTATTTTTAAATTTCAAATGTTTTAATTTTAACATATTGAACATTAAGAAAAATAAAATAAAAAAATGAAAGTGCCGTTTTTAATTTGTTTATATATTTCTAGATACATCTGATAGATTTTAATAAATATCTGGATTGCCTTATGATTCTGAACTAAACGAAGATGTTTTACAACATCTAATAATAATAGTAATAATAATAATAATAATAATAATAATAATAATAATAATAATAATAATAATAATAATAATAATAATAATAATAATAATAATAATAATAATAATAATAATAATAATAATAATAATAATAATAATAATAATAATAATAATAATAATAATAATAATAATAATAATAATAATAATAATAATAATACAATAAAATGATAATTTAAGCCTTTTGCTGCAAATAATGTATTTAATGAAAAAAATTTCGACTATAAGATAGTCCTTGTCAATCTCCTGGAATTTAGCAATGTTCTTCCCCAAAATACCTTTCAATCTATCTTTTATTTCCTTTCTCTTAATTCTCATTGATTGTAAATATAATGAATTTTTTTGTTAAAAACTTTAAAACTTAAAAAAAAATTTTATTTTTAATTTATTATATTTATTTTTAATTTCGTTATAAATTGTCAGTTATCGTCAAGGTCAATGACAACAGATCAAATTCATGATTTCATAGATTTCTTTTTTTTATTCTTTAGTAATAATAATAATAATAATAATAATAATAATAATAATAATAATAATAATAATAATAATAATAAATCCAAAACTGTTTAGATATTATATAATAATTCAACAAAAAATTTTTTAGAAAATTATTTGAAATTTTTATTTTTATTCACTAAGGAATTGAAAATTAATATCTATTGAAGCACAAAATTCAACTGATTATTCATTTATATTTTCAATAAAAATATTTCAA
This sequence comes from Schmidtea polychroa, assembly GCA_959609185.1. Taxonomy (NCBI): domain Eukaryota; kingdom Metazoa; phylum Platyhelminthes; order Tricladida; family Dugesiidae; genus Schmidtea; species Schmidtea polychroa. Next base: position 14,743 of record CAUHTR010004797.1, on the reverse strand, counting down.
TGTAATTTAATTAGTAATTGATAATGTTTTCCGGTTTAAAGATATATTTTTTACAAAATATTTTTTAATATATTATTAGTTATTAACTTATTTTGTTTTTTATTAATTTTAGTAAAAGTTTTAATTGATATTTTATTAATTTTAAATTTTTGTTTGTAAATAGCAAGGTATTATGTGAAACATGAAATGGTAAAGTATCAACAATTACATTGTTATTGTGAATATGTTTGGCTGGGGTTTTGAACTCTAATAATTTATAAAGATAATAATAATAATAATAATAATAATAATAATAATAATAATAATAATAATAATAATAATAATAATAATAATAATAATAATAATAATAATAATAATAATAATAATAATAATAATAATAATAATAATAATAATAATAATAATAATATTAATAATAATAGTAATAAGAAGAAGAAGAAGAAGAAGAAGATGGCGAAGAAAAAGTAAGAAAGAACAAGACAAAGAAAAGGAGGATTTTGGATAGCTTATCTTCAATTTTGGGCCACTGTCTCATAAGCGTACAGTTAAGAGCAGTGTTATATAAACAACAACATGTATTGCAATATGATACGAATTTCTTAGTCAGAAACTTTTGAGTGAACTGCGATGAAGGGCAAAAGAAAAATACAAGTATTTGAATGAAAATAAAAAGTGAAAATTAATTGAGGCGAAGAATTTCATCAAAAACTGAATCTCAATAATTTAATTTTTGAAAAAGAATTAAATCTCTTAGCATAAATATAAATACATGTATTTTGAAATTGAGAGAGAAAAATACTTTCGTAGATAATTATCTTTTCAATAGAATATTTGCAGAAATATATGTTCAATGTAAAAGAAACAAACATTTTTGTTAAAACGAAGAAAATTTCAAATATACTGGATATGCTGAATATACTTTATCTGGATAAATTATTATTGTTAGTTATAGATCTACAAGTATCCTACAAATATCTCATTAAATCTTTTTTTATTTTATTTTCTTAATGTTGATGGTTTATTTTGTACGTTAAAAAATAAAACTATAATATTAAGAGAACGTTCTCTTATAAATTTGCCTAACTGAATGGATATATGTACATATACTATCAACAATTATTTTAACATTTCTATGGAAATCTTTCTATGTTCATTAATATTGTTCGAACTTTACATCAATTATGTGATTATGTATGATTTCACATGCAGAGATGACTTTCCAATGTATGTGACTTTGTACACATTGTTTCTCTATTACTATTCTTCAAATTTACTTTAACAATATCTGACCTTTTCCTGCTATTTTTTTATTTTTCTTTTATAATTCCTATCATACTGTCGAAATTCCGATTCCCATAAACGTTTTTGTTTATAATGTAGTTTGTTTATCTTACACTTAATTCTAATGTAATTGATTAATTAACTATTTCTGTTATAATGAAGTCTAAAGTGACTGTCAGAAATTTCCTGGTACATTTTCATCCATCTTTTTGTGTTAATTGATTTTTTGATAAATTTCTAGTAATTTAAACAAATCAAATATTTTCTACTTTGTTTTACTAATGATCCTAACCTTCAAAAGTTCGAAACAATCGGTAAATGAAAAACTTGTAATAAATAAATTTCAAATTATATTTAAATACTCTGATTATAAATGAGCATGAAATAATTCAATTTTTTTGTGATGAAATCATGTTAGTAATTTTTCGAACAAACAAAAAAATCTAACATAATCTCATTAATGATAAATTTCCCAAACAAAAAGAAATTAATGGATTAATTTATTATTATCAGTCACAGTGATGAGATTTTTCATTAATTTTATCGGCTGTAAAACCCGCTACCAGTCACAATAAATTTGTTTTAATGAAGTGATTATTCACATTTGTCTTTCATCGTTTAAATTGTTTTAATGATTTAATTAGATTTTCTTGAAAAATCTGCGTGAATTAGAAACATCTTTATTCATATATGATAGAATTACTTTGGTTAATATTTTTGTAGTTCTTAAAATGAAACCTTTTTATTTTCTTAATTTTTTCAAATTTTAATTTGTTTCTCGGCTGTGTAATGTATGAAATAAAAACAAGTGAAAATAATTGATTACCAGTTGTTTGGTTTTTATATAAATTTCTTAAAATATGATTAATAATAATAATAATAATAATAATAATAATAATAATAATAATAATAATAATAATAATAATTATAATAATAATAATAATAATAATTATAATAATAATAATAATAATAATAATAATAATAATAATAATAATAATAATAATGATAATAACAATAATAATAATTTAAAATACCCATTATTTAAACGGTTACAGCCATTTTAAAAATTTTGTTAATATTGGACTATTAACATTATTCTTTTATATTCATTACCTCTCTTATTTTGTATATTTTCTAATTAAATGACTTAATCACTCTATTAATTATTTATATTTTCATTGAAAAAAAGTTTACCAATTGATTTTTTGAAGAATGAAGCTTGGATTCGTGTATTGCATTGTTATTTCTGAAAAGTTTCGTTCTTTTAAAGTTGACGAAATTTATTTAAAATTATATTTAAGCTTGACTGTAAAATATTTTTAATCAACAAAAGTTTCACGTGTTTTTAGAATTTTCATTTTAAAATATGTTTGAATACATTAAAAAATTTATTAAAAAATTTCAATAATTATTGGGAACGTCTAATTTGTAAAGCACTATTTATAAAGTCATAGGATCCGGAAATTAATGTGGAAACTGCAGTGAATTCTTGTTTTAAATGTTCTTAAATAGTTTTTTTCTAAATTATATATATATGAATTGTTGTTAAATTAAATAATTTTGAATTATAATATTTTAAAATTTACCTTTTTTGGGTTGATTCAATTAAAAATTATAATTTTATAATTTTTATAATTTTAAAAAAATATTTTTTATTAAAAAATTCATATAATTAATAATTTTGTTCAAAGATATTTAACTTCTATAGTTTCTTATTATACCTGATTATGGCAGACAACTGTCGAAATATATCTTAAAACGAATGTTTGAGTGGCGCTTTCTTGTAATTAAATCGTTACCATGTATGTTTAACTAATTTTTTCAAAAATACATTAAAAAATTAAAATAATTTTTGTTTGTAATAGATTTAAAATTTAATTGTAATAAGGCTTTAAAAGAAATAAGCTCATTTGATTGTAAAAGATTCGTAATTTTAAAACATTATGAATGTATTTATAAAAAAATATATTTCTCAAGTATTTTAATTTCAAAATTGTATGAAAATTTAATTTTTGCATGAATTATACCTTCAAAATTAAATCTAAGAAAATTTAGTTAAAAAAATTAATTTTATTAAATATATATAACGTAAAACTTGTCTTATTTGTCTTTTTGTGCATTCAATGATGCATGGGGAAGCAAAGATTTATATTGTCAACATAAGTTCTTGACTGATTTCAAATGAAGTTTTATCCATAAATATCCAACTTATATTTATTCCATTTTGTTTAATCTATTGTTTAAATGAATACAATTAATGACAAGAACACAATCGAAGTCAAACACAATCAATAATCGTCACGTAACTGGTTACTTATAAAACCAAATAAGTAGTGATAATAAACATTTTTAAATTTAAACAAAAATTTCATAATTGGGATAGTAAACTGGTAAATATAGTATGAAAACAAAAATTCCAAAATTAATCCAATTACGACGAATTCATGTACAAAATTCAAATCAATATTCAAACAAAAAAAAGGTAAAATGCATTGAGTAAACAATTTTTTTTCATTATCTTTTCAGTTAATTAAAAAACTAGACCAGTCCGAATTCAACCAGAAATTTATATACATAATCCACTAATGAAATACATTTTTAGATAAATAAAATATAGTTTGAAAATTTGTTTTCCATCAAAATATATGTCTGGATTTCTCACAAGCTGTCTCAAAATGTTTTTACAATCAATTCAAAAAAATATTTTATTAAAAAGAAATTATTCTCCTTTTTCTATACTTTAAATAACAATAAATCATGAAAGTAGTATTTATTTTGTTGTATTGGTTGTGGATTTTGGACAATTTATTTTATTTAATTAAAAATTAATTAATTTACAATTTGATAAAATACTTATATTTTATTACACTACTATCAGATTATTACTGAATATTTTTAAAGGTTTATTCTTGAACATCTTAATAAAAACAAAATGCCATATATTAATTATATATTAATTATATATTAATTATTTCAAGTGGCACCCGTAATATGACTAAACTTTTAACCCTTTCCAGCCCAAATTTTTTCAAAACAAAAAAAAAATATATGCAGTAAGTAGGTACCAAAACTACTTATTTTATCATAAAAATATTTTACTTCATTTTTTTTGTTGCCCCCTTGTGCCAACTGTTAAAAACATATCTTACTATAGTTCTCACTAGTTACTGCCAACCGTTTTGGTAGTAGAGAGAAAAAAACTGAGTTTTTAACTAATGATTCCATTTGGAATCACTGGGCTGGAAAGGGTTAATAAAGGAATAAATGAAATTTTAAACAAATTAAAATAAAATATTTAGAAAAAAATAAATTGTGCACACTTATACGAAATACAGATATTTCATACACTTTTTAAATGTAAAAGTACTAAAATGAGAACACTGAATAATATCAAGGAAACGTGTTGCTGAATGTGGTTCGTATTTATGTTTGGGAATAATCCTTGGCATCAATGAATGAGGTAAAATGTGAAAAATAATAACGTAGGCTATATTATAAATAAATTAACTATTAACTAAAAATTACACTTACCGCACACTAGAAATTGGAATATAATGAAAGGGTATATAGACAGTCAATAAGGCGAAATATCATTGAAAACCTTGACAGGGAGTCACTCTTGTATCACAATCTACGATTGAATTAGCCAGTTCAAACATGATTGTCAGTCAGTGTTTGATGATGAGAAACCTGATCATCTTGTGAAAGTTTTGACAAAAAAGAGAAGATTTTTGGAAAATTGGGAAAGAAAAACGTCTAACCACTATCAAGAATATCTAGCAGCGGTTGAATATGAGTACGGGAAGTGTATATACCATCCTGAATGAATCTGGGGTAAGGAAATTTGCATTCAGGTTAATCCCACGTTTTCTTTCCTTTCAGAAATGTTAAAACAGGAGCGAATGCTGCCATGTAAAATCAATCATATAATGTGTATTTTTGTTGTTAATCTTGATGATCAAAAAAAGTTCTGGGTTTCTCATCAAATGTGTAAGACCTATGTAGAATGCCTACGACAGTGAACAACTAGGAATTGGAAATGTTTGCAGTTTAGTGTGCTTATGGTATGAAGAGAGCAGAAAAATCACCATAGCGATTGCATTTTCTGTTTCATGAACATTAGGGAACATAGTCGGTTTAAGAAATCCAAAATGAAGTATCCTAAATTGGAATCAATAAGACAGAAAATTCAACAAAGTCAATACATTACCATTCTAGTATTTGCTTCATTGCCTGCAGTACCAAGAAATACGATATTAGTAAAGACGATGTGAATGGAAATGAATATAGTGGCAACTGTTTACTCAGCTATTCTCCTAATTTGAGCTTAATGGCTTAGTAAGAAAAGAAATCATTAAGGTTATTTGAAAAGAACTGTTTCATGTCTGAAATTAGGATAACAACCTTTCGTACTAGGGAACAGAAGTTTCTACAATATTTCAGTTAAGAAGAAGCTCGTGTCTATTGTCATGACGTATATTTACAGTCAGTTATAGAGCCAATCAAGCAAAACGACTGCCAGATTCGGATTCGGTATAAGAAAATTGCCCAAAAATCATTTTAAGAAACTATCTTTTGGCAGTCTTTTTTAACAGTTTTTATATTAATAAATTTGATTTATAAATCATAATAAAATTCCAAAAAAATTACATTTTCCCATCAAATTTGCATCAGATTTCTATTAAATTAATAATTATTACAATCCAAACATTTCAAGTCAATCCAGATATATATCACAGTTTGACAGAACATAATAAAGTGAGTGAAAACATACAAACGTGACATATTTACACAACATTCTAACTGTGTACACTTTTGATAAATATTTTTATAACAATTAAAAATGCTATTTTTACTAACAAAATGTATTTATTAAAAGAAGAATTTGAAGACTATAAATCAGTAATATATCGATGTTTGTTGATACTCACGAATTTTCGGAACTGCTTTTTCAAGTGAATTTGATCATTATTAAATGTAATAATAATAACAAACATCGATATATTACTGATTTATAGTGTTCAAGATCTCTTTTTAATAAATTCAATGGAAAATATAATCAGTGGTGAAATTGGAAGAAATAAAAGTTCTTATAATAATAACAAAATTTAATTTATAAAACTACATAAAATACTTTCTTTAAATTGATGATAAAATATTACATAAGAAAATACCGTAGATACTCGCGTATAAGTCGACCCCATGTATAAGTCGAAGTGGAAATTTTAAGAGGTTCAAAAGTCCTAAATTGGAAACCCGGGTATAAGTCGAAGTAAAAAAATTAAACAAAAACAATGAAAAATTTTATTGAAAAATAATGATATAAAATATTTTTAATAGGATGAATAAATTGTGATTGTTTGATTAGTCGTCAAAAATTTCATTGTATATTACTGTTTTGAATTGTTGCAAACCTGTCGGTTATTAAATAACATTTCTTAATAAATGCTTTTTGGTTTAATAAGTTAATTCAAAATTAATTTAATTTTTTATTGACCCGCGTATAAGTCGAAGTGGCTATTTTGACTTGAAAATTTGACGTAAATTTCTCGACTTATACGCGAGTATATACGGTAATTGAAAAGATACCCTTGGTCCTACCAGTTTCGGGTCACTGTTCAAAATTGATTTGTCTGGATTTTAAGAGTAAAATAGTAAGCTACGATAAAGTCTTCCATTCGAGTCAGTTTGAAGGAAAACAAATGAAGATATAAGCAAATATGACAGGCTGTCAGACAAAGTGAAATAAAATTGCGAACCACGTGAATACAACAAAGTAAAGTGTATCATTTTCAAAATCTATTTTTGCAGACGAGAAACGTTCCAACCCATTGACCCGAATAATCATTTCTCAAGAAATTCAACTGAGAAAATATAAAAACATGCTCATATTGTAAAAGCGGAATGTAGAATAATCATATAACATATCAAAGAAACATTATATTTTAGAAACAATGTAAATGTGAGTTTCGGATCAGAATTTTATAGCATCCGTTATTTGCAACAAAACTGTCTTTTAATAAAAAATTATCATCATTGAATAATTGGATTCAAATTTTTCATTTGAAAACTACATAAGTAATATATAAATTGTTAATAATATTTGCATTGTTATATAAATATTTACATATAAATTTAGTAAAATACTAAAGAAATGTCAATTAGCAATTAGTGTATGAATATGTAAAACATAAAGCTAAATTGCATTTTAACAATTCATTTATTCATTTTTTGATAATTTTATTTCAAGAATTTCAACATTTTAAATTTGATCAATTATATTTAGTTTTCTCTCTGTAAATATTTATAAACATTTATTTGGATCTTTGAAGTTTGTCCAGCGGATGGGTTTAGTTATATCAAATTACTTTATTTACTTGACTCAATCACATTTATTTTTTTGAATAATAACAATAATAATAATAATAATAATAATAATAATAATAATAATAATAATAATAATAATAATAATAATAATAATAATAATAATAATAATAATAATAATAATAATAATAATACTAATAATAATAATAATAATAATAATAATAATAATAATAATAATAATAATAATAATAATAATAATAATAATAATAATAATAATAATAATAATATAATAATAATAATAATAATATAATAATAATAATAATAATAATATGATTTTGCTAATATTCAACTAGTATAATTAAGTATAAATATATCTCTTTCATTTGCATTTTTTTCTCTGAATGATTTATCAAATTTTATATTAACTTGTCTAAATTGCTCAAATTGTTATTTCTATCAGATTTATTCATGCAAACTGCAAAGAAATCCCATCGTAATAAGAACCTGATATTTAATTTCTTTTTATTTTATTGAACAATAACCTTAATATCAGTCAATTCTTTCAGCGCTTAGAATTCATTTTACGAATTTTGTTTCAATTAAGAAATATATACCAAATAGTTTCCCAATTTTTCAATGTATTATTTCGTTTCATGTAATTCTCAAAAGTAGATTTTGGACAAAAACTTTGATAGCATTTATTCAATAATATAAAATATATCTCGAGTCTTAAATGCCATTTGGTTAAAGATTTGGAAATAATAAATAATTGCATGTACCAAAGTATTTCTTTAACATTTAATCATTCTTTGATTTTGATACATAAATTGCTAGCTATGATCTAGCCAAGGTCATTCTTCCGTTGATTTTAATTTCTTTTATTTAACCTCTTTTTAAATTATTTGTTCGATATTTAATCAAAAATAATTTTAACAGGAATGTTCTTTGTTTATTTTCGAAAAGCGGATAGCGGAAAAACTCCATAAACCCAGACGAAAGGAGGTCATTTGTGATTTTCTTCGAAAAGAAGTTTTTCAATTACAAAGTTTTAATCATTCAAAAATCCTCAAAGTTTTACATCCGATGGAAGAAAATAAGTAAAAAATTTTTTGTCAATTATAACAAATATATATTTTTATTTTTAATTGATATTTTGTCCCTGTTAGTCAACTCGCTTTGAAATGCCCTTTAACCATTTTTTGTCAGTTCTACAATAGTTTTTTGAAATTATAATTATTATTAGAAATTATTCCAACAAATTAAAACATAATTTGGTAATTTCTTTCAATTAATATTTAAAAATTTGCAGCAAAAGTCTAAAATTGTTACTTATCTAAGGTGTTTTATGTTGTTACCAATAAATTATAGAAAATTATGAAATCTTTAAATTTTGATATGATCGAATCAAGTAAAATTTTTGGAATTTTCAATATATTCGTTTTATAGATATAAAAATATTTAAATTTACCAAAATTTAAAAATGTGAAAATTAAATTTTTGAAAAATATTTTAATTTTTTCAATATTTTAATTTTGGAATAGCAGTCTTTAATGAAAGCAACATGGGAAAGACATTCAATTGAAATTATAAGATCCGCCATTATTTACATAAAATTGAAAAGAATTATTTTATAATCGACAAATCGGTATTAATGAAATTGGCATTTACGACTTTTTGTGCCTTTCATGTATATAATTTGCAGTACCAAAGAAATTACATATACAGATATTAAAATATTGTTTCATTATTATTATTATTATTATTATTATTATTATTATTATTATTATTATTATTATTATTATTATTATTATTATTATTATTATTATTATTATTATTATTATTATTATTATTATTGAAAAGTTAAAAAATCAATTTAAAACAATTCTAATAAATTTTGTCAATCAATAAACCCATAATAAGTAAGATTTTATCCAAAAAATAACCTCCGGATAATATTATAATTGAAAAAACACTTGATAGATAATATCAATTTTCATATAATAAATCTTTCAGTGAAACTCTTGCTTTTGCAACAGAACGAATTATTGGAAGTTTAGCGAATTTGCTCGGCAACGATCTGAGGTTATCCCAGAGTGCCGCACAGGCAATAAAAGTTATTAATTGAAATTAATTTGCAGTAT
>CAUHTR010004795.1:0-21777 GCA_959609185.1 Schmidtea polychroa | reverse complement strand
GAAGCGATTTTCAGTTAACCAGTTGAGCGTGACTTCCCCAAAAATGAAATTTCACTCAGTATTTATACTGATTGAATTATACGCCTACGCATTCTCTGCTACTATATTCAATTAGAATGCGAGGCAATTCTGATTAATTTTTGCATGCATGCATGAATGTGTGCAATTATTTATTTTTTAATTTAATTAATTTAAATAATCAAAATTCTAATTTTTATTAACTTTTAAGATTTATTTTTATAAATTCTATAATTTAAATAGTTTCTGCTAATTTTAGTTAGTTTTACAAGTTTTATAATTTAAATAAGTTCAGTTAATTTTACTTTAGTTTCATTAATTTAAACAATTTGATTTTATAAGTTTTATAATTTAAATAATTTTGTTGGTTTTATTTTTAGTTTTCATTAAACAATTTAGTTTTATAAATTTTATGGTTTATCTAATTTTACTACTTTTATTCTACTTTTTATTATTTTACCAGTTTACTAGATAATTTATTTTAAATTTATTTATTTAGAAATTTTTCATATTATTAATTAATTTATTACCCATTATTTTATTTATTATTATTTTATTTCTTAATTGTTAGCTATTCCGAATGTGATGTTTCTCCTAACTGTGTTAGTGATTGCGACCTTTATTTTCGTTCCTTTATTTTATCACCCGGGTCTTATTTATCATCAATGTGTTATGTACTTTAATTTGTATTGATTAGTGTTTTAATTTAACTTGGTGCGATTTTTATGTTATGTATTTTTGATTCATTAAAACAAGCTCTCGATTCTCGGTTCTAGCCCAACAATACTGTTAAGTGGTATGTTTAATAAGAAAATTTATGGAGTAGTATGTTTGATAAGAAAATTGATGGGCCCGAAAGAGTCTCCGTTAAAACTTGTGGCGGGACAATCGGGGTGCAGGCTGTGTTATGTGATATAACAATAATAAATAAAAAGCAAAATTAATATTTAACAATATTCAATTATTATCACAAGTTTAATAACAAGATAAAAATAATCGTACTTGGGTCAGCTAGTTATTCAGTTTCTCAATATAATTTTTTTAATCGTTTCTTAATATAATTTCTTCAATAAGTTTCTTAATATAATTTCTTTAATCGTTTCTTAATATAATTTCTTTAATCGTTTCTTGATATACTTTCTTTAATCGTTTCTTGATATAATTTCTTTAATCGTTTCTTGATATAATTTCTTTAATCAGTTTCTTGGTATAATTTCTTTAATCGTTTCTTAATATAATTCCTTTAATCGTTTCTTGATATAGGTTTAGCTTTTGAACTTTCTAATTTTAGTTTTTTAAAATTTATAATTTATCATTTTATTCTTTCGATTTTTTTTTCCTATAGCGATAATTTACCATAGTAAATTGTGGCGGGACAATCGGGGTGCAGGCTGTGTTATATAGTTTTTTTATATAGTTTTTTTTTGAGAATCTGGATTTCCCAGATGGTGGCATTTTATATTTTAGTATTCACAATTCCTAATTGTGAACACTAAAATACTAACAAAAATAGCTGTACATTACATAACTTCCCCCTTTAAAACCGGAGGTTAACATGAATCGATAAAAAGTAACATAAAAAAATTACATTCAATAACCTTTTTTTTTCGTATGTTTTATATGTTTTTATGTATTTTGTTTCTGTTTCTTTGTATCTACAACCTCAATAAAATTAAAAATTTATATTTTGTTTTGTATTTACAAGAAAAAAAAAGACTGTACAATTAACGCTGTTTGTGCGTGTGTTTGTTTGTGTATGTTTGTGTTTTTATTTAAAGCATTCGCTGTAACGTTTTTTGTATGGTGGAGCCAGTATTGTGTCTTTGTCAAATATTTTGATTCAATTTTTGTGGTTGAATGTGATGTTTTTGTGAATTGGTTGTTTTTTTGTTTGTGTTTGGGTTTGTGTTTTGTCTTTCGGTGAGTCGTTTTGGGGGTCTATATTCTTGTGGTATGGTTTTATCCGCCTGATGTTTATTTTCATTTTGTTGTTATTTTTAATTATTGTGGCGACGTTCTTGTTGATTTCTAGGAGTTTGAATGGACCTTCGTATATGGATTCGAATCCTTTTGTGAATGGTTTTTTTATTAAGATGAAGTCTGTTGTTAATACTATTTTTCCGTCTAATTCGGAGTCCGGTCTTCTTTTTAAGATTCCTTTTGGTTTCTGTTCGGTGGTTTCGCTATTTTTGTTTGTTATTTGTTTGCTGTTTTCGGTGTTTTTGTTTGTATCTGATTTAAGTGATGGCAAGTCTGTTGCTTTTCCGAAATTTTTGTATGCTGGACTTTCATTATCTGTTGAGTTTGGGCTATTTCTCAGTCCGATTAATATTGTTGGCAGTTGATTTAATCAGTTTTGGTCATTGGCTTTTGTTCTGATGCTTTCTTTTAATGTTCTGTGAAACCGTTCAATTTTCCCATTTGATTGTGGGTTGTAAGCTGTTGTTCGATTTCTTTTGATATTGTATTTATTGCACAGTATTTTGAACATTTCTGATTCGAATTGTCTGCCTTGATCAGTTATGATTGTTTTCGGTTGGCCGTAACGAGCTATCCAGTTTAGTTCGATCATTTCGCAGATATTTTTTGCTGTGATTTCTTTTATTGGGATCGCTTCGAACCAATTGGTTTTTCTGTCTATAATTGTTAGTAGATATTTATAGTTGTCGTTTGGTGGTAGTGGTCCTACTACGTCTGTGTGTATTGTTTCAAACGCTTCACTGCTTGGGAAGTTTACTTTTTGTGTTTTGGGTTTTTTTGTTGTTTTGTTTAATTGACAGCTGTGGCAACTTTTGACGTAATTCTTGATGTCTTCCCGCATGTGAGGCCATACATATTTGTTATGTATTAACTCGAATGTTATTTTGTTTCCCGGATGATTGATAGCATGTATCTTTTTTATGCAGTCTTGTCGGAGTTCTTCGGGTAGTAGGATTCGTTTGTTGCTTTCGTTGGAGACATCGTGCCATATTCCGTCGAGTTTCTGTAGTTTCAGGCTGTGTTTAGTAGGCAGTTTGCTTAATGTATCGGTTTGTCTGGATTTGATTTGATCCAATTCGATTATTTCTCCGAATTCTAGGGCGTTTATGTCACTTTCAATTCTGGATAGAGCATCTGCTGCTATGTTTGATTTTCCTGCTACGTAGTTTATTGTGCAGTTGAATTGTGAAATGAAATTGATTTGTCTAATCTGCCTTGGTGAAGGGTTTTTCATTTCTATTGCGTTTGTTAGCGGTTTGTGATCCGTGTATATCTTGAAGGTTCGTCCTTCGAGTAAATGTTGAAAGTGTTTGATTGCTTCGTGTATTGCTAGGAGTTCTCTGTCGAATGTTGAGTATCTTGTTTGATGTGATTTTAGTTTTTTCGAGAAAAACCCCATTGGTTGTTTGCCGAATTTGTTTTCCTGGAAAATTGTTGCGCCCATTGCAAAACCAGAACAGTCTGTAGTTAGTTGATACTCTAGTTCTGGATCTGGGTAACCGAGTAGTGTTGCCGTTGATAGGCTTTCTTTGGCTTTATTCAATGTGTCGGTTGTTTGTTGTGTCCAGTTTATTGTGACTTTCCGTTTTGTTTTGATAAGATCGTTTAGTGGTGCTAGTAATTTACTGCAGTTTGGGATGTAAGAATGATAAAAGTTTACCATTCCTAGAAATCTCCTCAATTCTCTTGTGTTTGTCGGCAGTTTGTAATTTTTTATGCTGTTTATTTTGTTTTCAATTGGTTGTGTTCCTTTGTCGTTTAGTGTGTGACCAAGGAAGTTTATTTCTGTTTTCATGAATTCACATTTTGTGTGTTTATTTTCAATTTTGCTTTGTTCAGCGTTTCGAATACTTTTTCTACGTCTTAGAATGTCGTCTAGGTAAGCAATTGTGTTTTTGTTGTTTTTCATTGTTTGGTCCATGAATCGTTGGAAAGTTGCTGCGGCATTTCGTAGACCGAAAGGCATTCGGTTGTATTCGAACATGCCGATCGGTGTTGTTATTGCTGTCTTTTTTATGTCCTCCTTTCTAATTGGGATCTGATGATATGCTTTTTGTAGGTCAATTTTTGAAAAATATTTTGCGCCGTTTATTCGGTTTATTATGTCTTTTATTATAGGTAGTGGGTAGCTGTCTGGATCTGTTATTTTGTTCAGGAGTCTGTAATCGCCGCAAGCTCTTCATTCCCCGTTAGCTTTTTGTTTTAGCATCAGTGCTGAAGACCATTCTGAGTTTGAATGTTTTACTATATTGTTTTCCAACAGTTCGTTAAATATATTTTTTGGATTTCTATTTTTTTGGGATCCAAGGGTCTTACTTTTGAGTGGACTGGGTTTCCGTTTGTCAGTATTGCGTGTTCAGTAGTGTGGTTTGAATTTCCATCGAAAGTTACTGGTTCGCAGAGTTTCTCGTATTTTGCCAGTAGTGTGGCTATTTCTGGTACGTGTTCAATAGTTTTGATTGTTTTGATAGTTGGTGTACTTGTTTGAATCACGCCGATGTCTACTTTCGACAAGTTTGATGTTGTGTTCCTGGCTGTTTCTTTGTCTGTTTTGTTGTTTTCGACTATTGTTTTGTTTCGGCAGTCCACTATTAGGTTGTACTTTGCTAGGAAGTCGGCCCCGATTATTGACTGTTGTACTTCTGCGATTGTGAATGGCCAATTGTATTTTTTTGAATTTATTGTGAGTGTTATTGTATGTTGGCCAAATGTTTTAATTTTGGAGCCATTGGCAGCGGTTAGTGACTTTTCTGTAGTTTTTGCATTTTCGTATAAGTAGTGTGGTAATAGGGAGATCACGGAACCTGTGTCAATTAGAAAATCTGTATTGTTTGAATGCACCGTGAAAGTATTATTATTGTCACCAAATGTGGGTGCTATCAATGGTGACATTTTTAGTTTTCCTGCTCTGTTTTGTGGAATTCGCAGGGTTTTATACATTTATATGCTTTGTCGCCGAATTTATTATGAAAGTAGCAGTGGTTTTTGTTTAGGAAATCATTTCTTGAATCCCTTTCTGGGCTGCTGTTTCGGTAATTGTTGCATCGGTTTGGGGAGTTTGACCGGTTTCTGTAGTGTCCGTTTGGGGATTGTCTGTGGCTGTAGTTCTGTCTGTTGTTTCCGTTGGGTGGTCGGTCATAGTTTTGTCTGTTGTGATTATATGATAGTTGGTCTGTGTTGAAATTGTTTCTGTTGAATAGGTCTCTGTTTTCGTTTGGATTGAAATTTTGCCTGTTGTATTTCTCTTTTATTTCGGCTAGTTCCGCTTTTATTTGTCTGTTTTCGACAATTATTTCGTCGAATTTGCTGATAAAAATGTTTATTAATCGGTTTGTTGTTTCATTTTGTTCGGCGTTCTTGTTGGTTGATTGGTTGTTGTGATTAGTTTTGTTTTTGTTGTAATTTTGTGTGCTGCATATAGTAGGATAAATTTCTTCATTGATTTTATCTGCTATGTCTGCTAGCGTTTCTACGTCCGAATTGCTACTGGCTGCGAGGATACGTCTTATTTCGGGTGGCATTGCTCGCATGAAAAATTCTTTTACTAATTCGTTTGATCCCGAATTAGTGATGTTTGGTTGGAGGTACTCCAATTTTTGTTTTAGTTGGCGAAGGAAATCTGTTGGTTTATTGTCGCCAAGTTGTGTGTTGTTGAGACATGATTCCAGCATTTGCCTCCTGTTGATTTTGTTTTTGTTTGTTAGGACGTTGCAAAGCTTGTTGAACGGGTCTTCGCTCTTTGAAATTTCCTCAATTTGGTCAGCTATTTCGTTCAGTTTGCTACTTGGGAGTGCAGCGATAATGTTTGAACATAGCGTTTTCGTTGACTTTATTCCCGATAGGGTTAGGGTTAATTTAGCAAATTCAAGCCATTTTTGGGGTGTCCCATTTTCGTCACTAAAGTAGTTTGGGATGTTTTTTCTTGGGTTAATTACTGAGTTTATGGTGTGTGTATTATCTGTGCTAGTGTTTGGATTATAGTAGTAATTCGTATTTTCCATCATGTGTGTGTTTTCATTATTATTGGGTGTTTGTGAAATGTTTGTTGTGCTAAAAAAATAGTGGTTTGTTTGAAGGATATGGCCTACTGTGTTCGGCCAACAGAGTCACTAGCCTTTATAGTTCTATAATAACTATACTGAAAGGTTTCGTGATTGAAAGAAAACGTCGAATGCGAGTGTCGTGTTGTGTTTGCTTTGCTTCTGACACCAATTGTTAAGTAGTAATTTGTATAATAAGAAAATTTATGGAGTAGTATGTTTGATAAGAAAATTGATGGGCCCGAAAGAGTCTCCGTTAAAACTTGTGGCGGGACAATCGGGGTGCAGGCTGTGTTATGTGATATAACAATAATAAATAAAAAGCAAAATTAATATTTAACAATATTCAATTATTATCACAAGTTTAATAACAAGATAAAAATAATCGTACTTGGGTCAGCTAGTTATTTAGTTTCGCAATATAATTTCTTCAATCAGTTTCTTAATATAATTTATTTAATCAGCTTCTTAATATGATTTCTTTAATCAGTTTCTTAATATAATTTCTTTAATCGTTTCTTAATATAATTTCTTTAATCAGTTTCTTAATATAATTTCTTTAATCGTTTCTTAATATAATTTCTTTAATCGTTTCTTAATATAATTTCTTTAATCGTTTCTTGATATAATTTCTTTAATCAGTTTCTTGATATAATTTCTTTAATCGTTTCTTAATATGATTTGTTTAATCGTTTCTTAATATAATTTCTTTGATCAGTTTCTTGATATAATTTCTTTAATCGTTTCTTAATATAATTTGTTTAATCGTTTCTTAATATAATTTCTTTAATCGTTTCTTAGTATAATTGGTTTAACTTTTGAACTTTCTAATAGAAGTTTTTTAAACTTTATCATTAATCATTTAATTCTTTCGATTTTTTTTTATTTCCTATAGCGATAATTTACTAGCGATAATATAGTTTTTTTTGAGAATCTAGATTTCCCAGATGGTGGCATTTTATATTTTAGTATTCACAATTCCTAATTTATATTGATTGGTGTTTTAATTTAACTTGGTGCGATTTCTATGTTATGTATTTTTGATTCATTAAAACAAGCTTTCGATTCTCGGTTCTAGCCCAACAATACTGTAAAATGAATAAATCTTACATTGTCATATTTTCACCTTCGCGAAAAGGCAATGTATCCTGAGAAATATCTGTAAATATTCTAAATTATTTTATAATTAAATTTTACGATGTACTTTCGTTTTCTCTGAAGCTCAAGGTAGAACTGTGGAATTCTAAATTAAAAGTATTTTCCTACAAATTTTTTAATAATTTCAAAATAATCATATTTTAACAATATGTTAATGGTTATTTATTTCGGAACAAAAAACGCTATAATAAATTTGCATGCATTTTTCATTATGTGTTTTGTGTTAGTGTGTTCAATTATTTTTTTCTTACCTTCACAAATCCTATAATAAAGTTATTAAATTTCGGAACAATAAATTTCTACACACAGGTAACTTTGTGTGTTCCTATACTATAAATTTATTGATTTTTTTAGATTATAGAAGTTACTAAATTTCTGAATTAGGTGTAACTTGAAACCAACCCTGCATACTAACTCCTGCGAACCAACCAATCACAGACGGTTAGGAATAAAATTCATAATCCGATATATCTGCACTAATGACAGTATTCCCTAGTACCTATTCCCTAGTGAAGATTAAGGATCTCTCTTAAGACTTCCTTAGTAGGCCCCGGCCAGGACCTTCACGAAGCATACTGGATACAAATTCAATTGTTTTTGTAACTATTATATCCAATACGATTCGGGATTTAATAAATGAACGCGTCGGAAACTTTCAAAATTATGACAAACAGTTCACATTAAGAGAACACGACACTTCATTACCAAGAAAAAATGTTTTAGTTGCCGTACATCAAATAATCTAAGTTTAAATTAAAGTGAGTAAGACGTTTTCATTTTACTATAACATTAAAACAAGAAATGATACTTGATCACAGAATACTGTAAATACTCTCATAACAGAAATTTCATTGGAACAAGTAGGCATATATTTTCTCATAACAGGATGAATAACTGTGGGGGGGGTGAGCGATTCCTGAAGATCCGAATCACACTGGCCGTACTTAACGGCAGTTGAGGGAATAGTAAGTAGACGAAACACTATAACAAACCCACCTTCTTCTGAGGGAATAGCTGTAAAGGATAAACGTTAGGAATTCAGGTACGGAATCATTTCGTATCCAGACTTGAATAGTAAATGGAATGTTAGATACAGGCAAAGAATAAAATTACATCCAAACTTAAAATCTATTCATGAGATAATGTTATAGTTCAGAACCTGTCAACCGAAAGAACGTGGAAAACGGAGATACAAAAGGGCACGACAAGGTTGATCACAATCCCTAGTTGAGGTAGTACAGAACTCTTAAAATAACATTTGGTTAAAACGAATTAAACAATAACCGCAGTTAAGGAATACAAGGAAACCGCGCAACAGGCACGGATCGTTGCATTGCACCTCCCTGCAGCTGGTTCGGGTGGAAACATAATATCCTACTCTAGATTGTTAGCCAGTAATCAACGATTTAATATTCGTGATCAAAAAATCACTTAATGGAGTGACCAAATTAGCCAATTTAAACAACTATAAGTTTTAGTTAGTTTGAATATTTGTATATTGACATGAATACATAAAAGATTTTATTTAAATTTATGAAACTTATCGGTAATTTCAAGTTAATAAATGATTTTATTTAAAAGTAGTTAGGATATATCATTATAAACGTGTACATGTATATTGATATTAATGTTGGATGATGAGGGTAGGCCCATCACCACATTTAACCTCAACAAGTAATTACAAGACGGGGCCTAGAATGTACCGAGTCAACATACATGCCGAAGAAAAACAATAGATCAACATGAATATCAATACAACCCAAAATTCCAATTCAATGCAATCCAAAGACAATCAAATGGATATATCTAACTGACAATTATTATCCTTTGAGATTTTATTAACTATACATCTAAATGACAATGTATATATTTTTATTATGACAGTTATGATGTCTTCAACTTCTAAATTCATAAAAATCAATAAATGCAATTAAAATATATTTTTCAAAAAAACGCTAAATCGAATATTATTAAAACAAACAACTTTCCATAACTCTCCCCTTCTTTAAGGAACTGCCCATCTCTTAAGCCATTCAATTCGTCTGAGTTTCTTTGTCGTCCCGTCACTCAATTCCACCTGGCGTTCTGACAAAAACTTTGATATGACAAAAGGACCTTCATACTGTAGTCCATCTTTGTCGCGATTTTGTGGTTCTTTCCGAACTAATACTTTCTCCCCCACCGTGAAACATCGATTCGTTCTCTTCTCTGTTTCCATCTCTTTCATTCGTTTAGCTGCTTTCTCACTGTTCTCTCTTACCAATCTATGTATCTCAACTGTATCCAATGTCGTCTGAGGCAATGTTGAATGAAGGTTAATCTTCCTCCCAAAAACAATTTCAAATGGAGAAAATCCCGTCGCGCTCTGTTGTGTCACGTTGATACAAAATTCTACTCGAGGAAGTAACTCCGCCCAATTTCGCTCTCCTAGTCCACCTGCTAATGATGTTGCCAGCAAGTCTCTGACTGTCCGTATTGTTCTCTCAACTAAACCGTTAGATTGATGCTGATATGGTGAACTGAACTGTTGCGTAATACCCAGTCTTCCTAGATTTGTTTTCATAAAACCACTATCGAAGTTCTTCCCTCTGTCTGACAGACAATTTCGCGGTTTTCCGAAACGGTATATCCACTTCTCCAATATGGCTTTGAAAATCGATCTCTCGTCTTGTCTCTCCAGTGCGGTCAGACTGACCATTTTGCTAAAACGATCAATGATAACTAGCATATACTTGTACACTCCACCATTCTTCATGTGTGCTATATCAATGACCAACTGTTCTAAAAATTCTGAACTTATTATCGGCAACAATCGTTCCTTTGTCTTCTCCTGCACTATCTTCCTTCTGCAGCATATCTCACATACTCTCAAACAGTTTTGTATAGTTTCTTGCATGTTTGGCCAAAAAAATATGTTGCTCATATAGCTAATTAATTTCTTTACTCCAATGTGACACATTTCAGTATGTATTCCTTTAACTAACGTATTTGAGTAGTCTATCGGCACCAGGATGACATCTTTACCATTCTTCTCTAATAATAAAAACCCATCTTCTAATTTTATGTTGTTATGCAAATTGAAAGGAAATTTCTTTTTATTCAAGTCATCTTTTTTCTCTTCTCCCTGTAACACTCTTGTCATGTGAATGAAATCTACATCCTCTTGTTGCTTTTCTAAGAGTTTTGTCATCGACTCAGTCTTCTGTAATGAGCTGATATGTCTTACTCTGGCTTTTTCTTCTTTTGCGTCTTCATGTCTAGTCTGGCATTGTGCACATAACATCCCTTTAATCCTTGATATTCCGTCCGCATTTCCGTGTTCCTCTCCTTTCCTATATTGAAGATCGAAATCATATCCGGAAAGGTTGGCTAACCAGGTTTGGAATTGCGGGCTTATCGGTTTTTTTGTGTATCTCATGAAAACCAACGCCTTGTGATCCGTTCGTACTACAAATGACTTTCCGTATAGATATTGTTTAAAATACATTACATATTCGTGTATAGCAAGTAACTCCTTCCTAGTCACACAATAACCTTTTTCATGCGCGGTCAAGTGTCTCGACCCATATGCAATTACCACTTCAGTACCATCTTCTTTAGCTTGACATAAAACTGCTCCGATGGCCCCAAAACTAGCGTCTGTATCCAGAATAAAGTTTCTATCCATTCTTGGGTAATCTAGAATTGGAGCTTCACACAACTTTGTTTTAAGTAATTCAAAACTATTGTTGCAATCTTCTGACCAATTAATCTTTTTCTCACAGCCGGACGTAGCTGCATGTAGAGGTTCCGCAATTTTCGCATAGTCTTTTATAAACTTCCTATAGTAATTGGTCATACCTAAAAAGGATCTTAATTGTTTGGCGCATACTGGTATTTCTGCATCTTGAATCTCTTTAATCTTCTTGTCGTTCGTTTTTATCCCACTTGCACTTACAGTGTGCCCTAGGAATGTCAATTCTTCTTTATACAGATTACATTTTTCTGGGTTAATTCTCAACCCCGCTAGTTGAATTCTTCTGAATACTTCCTCTAATCGGTTATTGTGTTCCTCTTTGTCTTTTCCATAGACAAGAATGTCATCGAGGTAGACAACAACACCCTTAAATAATATTCCATCCAACATTGAGTGCATCATTCTTTGAAACGTCGCAGGGGCGGTTGCTAGTCCAAAAGGAAGTCGGTTAAAACAAAACTGTCCTTGCCTTGTACTGAAAGCCGTGACCTCTTGAATTTCCTTCGCCATTCCAACTTGATAATATGCTTGACCTAGATCGATGGATGTGAAATATTTTGAATCTGCCAGACAATCCAGTAGAAATCGTGTATCTGGCATTGGAAAAGATATCTTTTCCGTGATCGCATTCAACCCTCTATAGTCGACACACATCCTTATTGATCCATCTTTCTTAGCCACAATCACTAGTGGTGCGTTCCATGCACTTTTGCATTTTCTAATAACTCTCGCTTCTAATAAGTTTGTGACAAGTTCGTCAAGCTTTTGTTCTAAATGCATTGGTTGTCTTCTTGGCTGTAACATTACAGGCCCACCTACTATATTCATTTCATGTTGAACAACTTTCGTAAACCCGAGATCAAAAGTTGAAGCCATAAAAATACCTTTGAACTTCCGTAGCAATATGTCTAACTGTTCATTCTTCCTGTCTCCAAGCATTAATAATGCTTTCTCTTCTCGTTGTGAGTCCACATATGTCCTCCCTACTTGTGACGCTTCAATATTGTCCACCTCTACCAGTCGAATACCAAATCTCTCCATTGTATCTACACCCCCAATGAAATCTGGACGTATATCTTTGACAACTATAACATTAATAATTCTTTTTTTCCCATTCCAATCAGCTTCTATCGTCATTGCTCCTAACGGTCTTTCCATTCCCGTCGAAAATACTCCACAAAGAGAAATTGTGCTCTGCTTCAACCTCGGTTTCCCGATCTTTGTCCAACTTTTTTCACTCATAACTGATACTGACGCTCCAGAGTCCCAAAGCATGTCAATCGCCGTCATGTTTATTACAATCTTACTCCACTTTCTTCTGTCTGTCGTCTCATACATCTTCTGCATCATGTCTTCATTTCGCTTCTTTCTACTGATTATTGTGTCGACCCCACTGACGAAATGAAAGCAATGGGATCGTCCTTGTTTTTTGGTTTATCCATTGATTTTTTTATCGTTTCTTCGTAATTACTGTATAAATCTTCTGTGAAATCACCATTATTTCTTTCGTGATCTTCTTCGTAAATACATGCCACTCTCTTCTGATATCCATTTCTATTTTTAAGCAAAAAACAATCTCTGAATCCATGACCTTCTTTTCCACAGATTAGACATTTGTCTTTCATAGGACATTCAAAACGCCGGTGCCCTTTTTCTCCACAACAAAAACACTGACCTGGTGTCAGTTTCACTGGATGAGGCGAATCTCTTCCTTTGCTGTCATTAAATAACCTTCTTGCAATATCTTTAAGCGATACTGTAGGTATTCTTCTCTCTGGTTCTCCTGTCTCATATCGTCCTCTATACCGCTCATTTTCATTCTTGTCTTCATTTACAATTGGTACAAACCGACCATTACCAGGTCTATTCCTCTCATGATTAATCTCTCGGTGTTCGTCGCGTTGATGTGCAGTTGTCT
This sequence comes from Schmidtea polychroa, assembly GCA_959609185.1. Lineage (NCBI taxonomy): Eukaryota > Metazoa > Platyhelminthes > Tricladida > Dugesiidae > Schmidtea > Schmidtea polychroa. The sequence continues at coordinate 8,927 of CAUHTR010004795.1, read as the reverse complement.
TCACAATTGTTCTTTGGTCTCGTCTACCCTCGAATTTACCATTTTTCATCACTGATGCGTAAGAGTCTCTTCTTATGGCATCAATATTGAATTTATTGTCATTCGTCATCTCGATCTTCTCCTGAATTTTTGCCATATCCCTGGCATCTTCAAAACTTGTCACTTTCCCTGATAAGAATATTTCTTTTACTCTATCGTCTTTCGCTCTGTTTGAAATAATGTCTCGAACAATCTGTTCATCAGACATTCCAGAGCTAAATACACTTTTAACTAAACTTCTTACTCGTATTTCGAAGACTTGGAATCTTTCATCTCTCTCTTGCTGGATTTGAGCTAGTTCCACAATCTTGTTAGTAATGGTTTTCCTTACTGTAAAAGTTTCTATAAACCACTCTTTTGCCATTTCATCGGTCATCTTCGCTATTTTCGCCGCTTCCCATAACATCGATGCCGCATCTGTCAACAAAAGATCCAATGCGTCTACTAGACTTTGATCTTCTATTCTCAGCCATTCCATAATATCCTTTAGCCAAAGTTCGGCTTCAGATCCAACTTTTCCGTCAAACTTTCTTACATTAAAATTTAGCATCTCACGTGCTTGTTTTGACAAGGAATCTAACATATTCTTAGTTCCTTTCTTTTTTCCTATCGCATTGATTTCCTTGGCGTGGTCGCCAGTTATGATGTCTTCAACTTCTAAATTCATAAAATCAATAAATGCAATTAAAATATATTTTTCAAAAAAACGCTAAATCGAATATTATTAAAACAAACAACTTTTCATAACTATGACAATCATCTAATTTATTGACAATTCCTATTTTAATTATTGTACTCTTTATTGATATTTTATTTTTGTTGTACAGTTATTTATTAGTTTATTTAATATATCTTATACACAATTAATATCTATTTTTACAAAAGGGTAAAATTAATAATTAATATTAGTTAAGTTAAAATTAGTTAAAATTAGTTAAGTTAAATTAGAAATAAAAAACAATTAAAAGTTCACATTTCATTTTAACACAATAGGATTTGAAAATATCAATATTTCTAAAATATAAAATCTGCCATATGAATAATAAGTCAAAAATATTATTAAAAATAAACATCTGTAAAATATATTAATATTAATAGACAATATTATTCCGTGCATACAGGCCGGAAATTTAAAAATTTTTAAATTAACTTTTCAGAATAGTATAAATACTCCAACAAAATTTAGTTAGTTCGACAGAAAAATAGCCATTTAACAGTTTCAAAGGGAATTCCTGCGAAACATTTAAAACCCGAGACAGCACAGAAACGTCTCACACGTTCTTTCAATTAAGCTTTCAATTATACATAGACATTCACCACACAACATTTTAACAAACACATTTATTGCAATTATTTTTTAATACTTCAACGGAAATAAAACAAAGGAAAGAATCGTTGTAGAATAAAATTGTGTATTGAAACTTATATCATCTATCTTCGGTAAATTTTATTCTTAATAAATATTTATATACAGACTTGTTTTTATTTATACTTATATAAGAACCAGACAAGTTGAGTGTTTTCGAATATCGAGACCTCAACATTAATATATAAAAGGATTTTCATTTAGTTTTATAAAACTTATCTTTAATTTTCAGTTAACCAATAATTCTTACTAAAAGTAGGTAAGATATAGAATTATAAGCGTCTATTTGCAGATGGAGATGAATATATCAAAGGATATTTGTTTAAGTTTATAGAACATATCTTTAATGCCAAGTTAATAAACAATTTTTATCAAAAGCACTCAAGATATATGCCCCTAAATGTTCACCAGCTATTTTTTCTTTCCATTCCCTTTTGTTTTGTCCTGGTAGGTTTGCTCAAGAAACCTGGTAACAGATAAACAGCGTGCCAATACAAAATATTTCTTTCCCATAAATGGTTAGCGGTGATTTTCTTTCGTATTTTGAATCAATTAGGGCTAATATTTTGGTAAACCAGACGCTGGATTGTGTAGAAGTTAAAAGTGTTAACGGGCAAAGGAAATTTATCATATTTTATTATTATAATAGACATGAATAGCACAAGACCAAAAATCCACCAAGCCAGTACTTCGACAGCCGAACTCATCAACAAAATGTCTCAGGTTGAAGACGGGGATCAGGATGCCCCCGGGAACAACGTGTCAATCACCCGGCTCCGATTGAGATGTGGGTGTATGGAGATACGATACCAGTGGAGCCAAAGGTGGAACCATATGTCAATTATGTCAAACAGGCTCAGATGTGGGCCTTCGAAGATGTCTGGGTGGCAGTGGACCGATCACGCTGAATCAAAACAGAAATCCTAACCGACGAACTCGAGGACCCCGACGGAACGGACCGGCTACTGTGCAACGCCGACAGGATAGCCGCCATCCTAGATCACCCAGGGGGCGAGACGAACAAGCTCCGGGGAACTATTACGGCAGGGCCTAGGAAACGGGGACGTCCCCGAAAGGTGACCCCAGGGCAGTGATTCGGCTGAAACTGCTACAGCGGCATTGAAAAGCTGAACTATGGTGACAGAAACTCACATAACGCTCATCGCACATTTGATTTGCTTTAGATCATTATGATAGAAAATGTGGTTTTTCATGTCTTAGAACTATGCCATTGAACGAGTCGTGTATTTGTGTTGTGATTGTGAATAAAATGTATAAGGTTTTGACATCATCTTCAAGGGGATATAAAGGATCAACGGAGACTCTACGTTAAGAATGTCCAGTACGACTATTGAGGGAAAGACCGAGGTTATAGTAATTATAGGATAAAGCGTGGGACATTCGGAATCACTAATTTTCCTCTTCATTATTATTGATAAAGAAATAGATTATTTGACCAAACTCCAATGATATCTGATGTTATATAACCTCTTACTTTAGTGTTTAAATTAATGCAGAATCTACGACACGATCGAGAACGAACGCAGCACCAGGTGGAGGAATTACGAGCCAAACTAAAGAAGTTCAAAGGACGGTGCAGAGAATTAGAGGGCACTTGGTTTTGCTCTGCAGAAATGAAAAAGCGCCTGAAGCTGATCCATCAGTTGCAGCTTCTGAGTGCTCAGTATCAGACAGAATTACGAGCTCTTCGCCTGAGAATCAGAAACCTGGAAACCCAGGTGAATCAACAAGCTATCGACAGAGACGTGACCACCCAAATACGGCCAGTGGCGGAGATCCTCAGAGCACCTGGAACCTCCGAGGTTCCTGTACCGACCAAGAAGAAGATCCGTCTCGGTAAGGCGGCACGAGCCAGACTGTGGCAATCAAAACAAGCCCACATACCGGTTGCCCGCGAAAACCAATGACCTAAAGCTCGTGGTGACGATTTCGCCCGTTAAAAATTAAATGTGATCCGTATTAGTAAATTAAATCTTGTATCGGTATTAAACCTATTCGCTTGACGAAACTGCAATTGTACATACTTAACTTTGAACATGTAACATGCTTATTGGGTTGTATGATTTGTTGGGGTTCAATAGAAGAGGCACAAAATGAAGTGAAGAAATGAAGAACTGGTATGGGCGGATGCTAAATAATGAGACGAGTTCAACTATAATAAAATAAAATCAATGGGAGGTCCCTAGAAGGAATAAATTACAAAGAACAAAAATTAATTATAAATTAATTAACTAATGGAGAACCCGAGCGATTTGAGAGAATCTGAATTACTCATCAAATTAGGAAAGGCAATTAATTTACCCGACTAAAATCAAATTGAAGCGAGCCGTCAAAGAAAAAGGGACAATTTCCTTAAAGCGAATTAGAGCTACAGAAGGAAGCCCGGGGGAAGTTAGATCCAGACTAATTTGTCAAAGTAAAATCAATTACAAAATGGGTATAAAAGCAACCGGCAAGAAAACAAAATTGACAGTTGGTCAAAGAAAAAGAAAAGAAGAAGTTCAGCGAGAGCGATCAGAAAACGTTAAAGTTAGTAGCAAATAAATAATTTAAAATCGAACGTATCAGAAAGGGTCATCTCCCGTTGGAAGATTTATCCCTGCGTGAGATTGATAGTCTATTGAAAAGTGCAGACCAAAAAGGGTTGTATCAAGTGTGGTTGAATTAATAAAAAGTGTAACTAAAGTGTAACTATATCGGTCTTAAATAAAGATTTTGTGTTGGGTCGTTTATTTATTTTGAAAAGAACACAAAGGAGTCAGACAGTACTACCGACTTATACAGAGTATCCAACACTTTCATTGAAGTGGGCCACCGAATCGTTTTTGGAAATTTCGCAAGAATTTGTTGCATTTAGGACAAGTGTTTCGATGGTAAGGATACATCGGACACTTGAGTTAAGCTAAGAAGAGGAAAACACTTCAAATATTGATATTGGAGATACTGTAACCATCAATGGTGTAATATATGAACGAGAAGAAACGCTGTAATGCGTTATCGACATGAACCAAACAATTGAAAATAAAAATGGATTTAATTATATATATATTTATAAAATAAATAATGTTGAACTCGAGTTTGTCTCATTTATTAATTGGTAGCTCATCAGTTAAACCCCAAATGATTAAAGGGAATTAATAAATAAATAAATAAAACTTTATTAACATTAGTCATTATTATAAATAACAACAAAGCACATTCCCAATTGTCGGGGTTTGGCTATCCTGGACAACAATTGGAAATGTGTGGTTGTCAATAGCCATAATTGGTTGCGATAAATATATTATTAATTATTAAAACATGTAAAAGCTGTAAAAAATAGGATGGTGAGATGGTTGTGGCTGTCTAGTAATTAGTCATTTAAGGGTATCATCATTTCCTTCCCTGGGATATATGAACAAAGCATAAAATGTGGTAACAATTTCAGTAGTTATGACTGTTAGAACAGAACCTTATTTCACAAAAGGATTTTGGATATTTAAAATCGAAAATAGTAACAATTATTGCATTAAATCATTTAATTTAAATGTCAATGGGAAAACTTTGTAACACATATAAATAAGAAATAAGAGCTTTAGAAGTAGTAAACCATTGGAGATTATAACTCCAATTTTTTTAATTGAATTGATAATCTAAAGTCTGCAGTGTATGCAGGTTACTTACTCGTCCCGTCTTGGAACAAGGACCAAGGAGTTTTATATGATCGCGAGTCAAAGGGTCTTACAAAACCCCACGGCGCAATTATATGATTTTAATTGTTATTATTGTCAATTAATTGATTATTATCGTTGTTGTTAGTATTATTTTTATTATGCCATTAATACTATGTTATTATTGTTAAGATTATTATTATAAGAATTAGTGCTTTCATTATCAAATAGAATTATTGTTAGAGGGTTGCAGATTCGAAGTCGAATCTAAATTAAAGGGGAGATATGTTGGGGTTTAACAAGAGAGGTACCAAAATGAGGTGAAAATCAATAAAAACACCAAATGCACAATAAAAATTTAAAGTACAAAAAATTCATTTAAAAAAATCAAAAAATTAAAAATTAATATTTTCCGGGGGAAACTGGTATGGGCGGATGCTGAATAATGCGACAAGTTCAACTATAATAAAATAAAATCAATGGGGGGTCCCTAGAAGAAATAAATTACAAAAAACAAAAATTAAATATAAATTAATTAACTAATGGAGAACCCGAGCGATTTGAGAGAATCTGAGTTATCAATCAAATTATGAAAGGCAATTAAATCAGCCGACAAAATTAAATTGGGGCAAGCCGTCAAAAGAGACGAGCAAATTCTTCAAAGCAATTAGAGCGACAAGAGGAAGCCCGGGGGAAGTTGAATTTAGACTAATTTGACAAAGTAAAATCAATTACAAAATGGCTATAAAAGGACCGGCAGGTAAACAGAATTGGCAGTTTGTCGAAGAAAAGGAAACGAGAAATTTAGCGAGATTAACAAAGAAAACTTTGAAGTTAGTATCAATTGAATAATTTAAATCGAGCGTACCAGAAAGGTACATCTCCCGTTCGAAGATTTATCCTTACGTAAGATTTGCAGTTGTATTGAAAAGTGCAGACCAAAAAAGGGTTGTATCAAGTGTGGTTGAATTAATAAAAAGTGTAACCAAAGTGTAATTGTATTAGTCTCAAATAAAGATTTTTGTGTTGGATTGTTTACTTAATTTCGAAAAGAACACAAAGAAGTCAGACAGTGATACCGACTTGCACAAAATACCCAACATATATCTATATATATTATTTTAGTATAATTTTTTACATTTTTGATCTCGCCTTTGCTTCAACTTATTTCGTGAAACAAAGTTAGCTGGTTAAAGTCCAGTTGTACAAACCGAACAAGTTTTGTCCAGTAAAGAAACAACGGAATTTCAAAAGTCCGAAATAACATTTTAAAATAAAATGAAATGGTAAATGTTTATATAAAATATTACACATTTTGTTAAAAATTTGGCTACATGACAGTTTAAATGCAAAAATATAATTTATTTTTCAAACTTGAAAAATTCTTTTCAAAATTCTTTAATTTTATTTGTTTAAATTTCCTTTATTCGTAATTTTAATTATTTGTTAAAGTTTAAATACTAAATAATTATGTTAAATGAAAATTTAGACCCAAATAATATTGTCTATGCAAATAATAGATCCAAGATTACTCTTAGATCAAAGCAAAAATTAGATGAATTAGCTGCTCAGGTTTTTCATATTGTATAACATGGCAATTTATTAATATTTTTCAGGTTGAAATTTGGAATTCAGAAGTAAGTTTATTCAAAAATCTTTTAAACGTATTTTCCCGCTAAATTCTGTAATTAGAATATTTACATTCTATAAAATTGCTATAAAATCCGATATGATTCCAAAAGGCATTTTTATACTGCTAGTGGTTTCATCTCGAACTCACCTACGTTCTTATATCCTCTCATGATTACTCTACTATTACAACTTCCTCTCCTGCTTCCCTTTAAATTTAAACCGAACATGCAAGTTTCTTTAAAAATTAGTTTATTAAAATCTGGGTCACCTTAATTGGGTTTCATAAAGATTTTTTGGGCAAATTGTTTTATCTATGCTTAAAAATATCACTGAATTTATTTTCATTCCTGAAATAATTATTTTCAATTTAGCTAAATCAAAATTCATCAAATAAAGAAAATTTGTAATTTTTTAAATTGTTTTTTAATGAATTTTTAAAATTAATTCTAGACCACCTCCTTCCAAGCCGAGAGTTTCCAATGTTAGAAAAGTATAAAAATATATATTTTTCATCTTTATTTTATTTAAAAAAAAATAGAGTTTCCTTTCTCCAGATAATAAATCTTCTCCGACAAAATCTGTTAAATCTTTTTTCACAGAATCGGATATTAGTAAAAGAAAAAGTTCCATAGCTATTCAAGTATCTGTAAAGGAAAAAATGAACTTTTTCGAATCCTTAAGTAAAACAACTTCACAAGATAAAAAATCGGTAATTTAAACAAAAGATCATAATTAATTTCTTTATCATAATTAATTTCCTTTAGCAGTCTAATGTGACAAAACCAAATACAAATTTTAATTTCAATGGAATTGTCAAAAAATTCAATGGAAATCCTGAAGAAAACATTCAGTCACTTATTTCTGATCAATTCGAAGGTAGATTAGATGAAGGTTTTTTAGGAAATGTTAATGGCTTGAAAGAAGAATATATTCTTCCACCACCTCCTCCTCCATATATTCCTGATGAGTCTGACAATAAATTGAATGAAAGTTTAATGTCAGACAGAAGTACCAACGAAACATTGAAAATAAAACCGATTATAATATCTGGGTTGGAAGAATCTGATATAAAACAAAACTGATAAACATAGAAACAATGCAAAGTGTATTTATCCCTCGTTGTCATTCCTATCTCAAACCGAATCGTCTAACAGTGAATTTAGTTTGGAATATGGACAAAGAAGAAATGTACTCGATGAAGGCTTTTCAGAACTTCCTCAAAAATGCAAAAATGAATTTATACTTCCAGGTCCTCAATACGCGTCTAGTGAATCTGTATTGAAAGAAAGTTCAGACAAAAGCACCTTAGAAACATCATACATTAGAAACTCAATTTCAACTTATATCCGTCATTGTCATCTATTTCGGTTAACACTGAATTCGATCTCAACGAATTCAGCCGCGAATATGAACAAATGTCATATGAAAAGGATGATAAATCTCTCCCAGAAGAAGAATATACTGAATGCAAAAATGTTAACCGATCAATAAGTTTCTGTGATTTTATTGAGATCGGCACTGATCGGGATTCATTCGGATTCGATATTTACGAAGTAACTGAAGATGAAATCCGCAAGGAACTCGAGAATCTCAAAGAAAAAAGTTTCCATTTAATCAAAGAAATTGGTTCATCATATACCAACAATAAACCCGGGACCTTACACCATGTTGACAAGTGCATTGATGTGTTGAAAAATAGTAATAATTAATATATTAATAATTATTGATAAATAAAACAATAGATCTTTTGTGCACGTCTGTTGCTGAACGCTTGCATCTTGGGGGCAATTCAGATGATTGTATTCTTGCATATGTAGATCTCTGCAACGTCCAGATCAGTATCAAGGATGATTATGTTTTCTACAATTTTCTATCTCTCATTAATAACGGATATGGCGAACATCTCAATCATTTGTCAAGTTTATTTCATGTTATTTTAGTAGCTCACTCAGTTGGCGATTCGGTGGTTATCAAATCTGACGTCTTTTCCATCATCAAACGTCATGAAGCTAAACAAATCAAGTTGCAGCCTGTGGGGTCAGGTTGGCTTGAAATGCTCCATTCAATGAAGTTTATTGATTTACCAATCGAATTCAAATTGAATTTTCAGGTTTGTTTTATTGATTTGTTTTCATTTCGTCAATAGTTCAAATTAAAAAACTTTCTAATCTACTTACAATTATAATTAAATCGTTTTTCATTGATTATCAATTTATATC